>VCRD01000039.1:427254-444751 GCA_006783055.1 Trinorchestia longiramus | reverse complement strand
ATATATATATATATATATATATATATATATATATATATATATATATATATATGGATTTCCTCGCATATGCATACAGAAATGGAATGGATTTCCATAGCAGCAAAGCCGAGATTGAGATCAGTTTCTCATAAGTTAGAAGCCAGAGTTTCGATACGACTGGAACAGAAGGCAGTATTGCAGATCAAAGCCTGCAGGCGTGTGTAGTTATGTTAACGTAGATTTCAAGCTTCGTCTCTGTCATGAAAGTAGGTGCAAGTCAGCATTGCCTTACGGGAAGTTTAATGTTTCAGCTGCCCCTTCTGTCGACACATATTCTAAAAAAATATACATGTATCGCAAAGATTGTGTTCAAGAATATCTGATTATTCTGTAGGTAAATATGTTATTTACTCTGTACTAATATAATTTTAAATAAAATATTAGAGATTGAAAATTATGGGAAATAGAATCTATAAATTAGTTAATTACATTTTCCCACGTATCATGCTGCAGTGAAGCATGTATCGTGATAGGAACGTAAATTAAAAATTTCTTCTGTACCTTCCAATCTGCTCTCAAAGTTTGTTTACATTTATCCCTGAATTTTCATGAATTATTAAGCTATTCATTTGTACACTCGTAAGTATACAAACAAACTTAGGACCTGATTTATACATACAACGTGCTACTTTTCTTTGAAGTACATTAGGAAATTCCTAATGGTTCTTCAAAATTTTAGGATATGATAAAAATATTGCCGGGGCAATCCAACTGTAAAATGCCTAATTTTTAATTTAATTGGTATTTTGGAAAGCTGCTTAAATTTGTTACAACCAAGTCTGTAGCTAGTGAGTGCAACATCGGGAGATGAACGGAATAAATTATTACAAACTGAGTTAGTTAAATATGGCGCTTAAACACCGCAGAGTTTATTTCCCTTGCATAGAATTTATTTTGAGCCGCTATTTTACGTTATAACTGAAATTTCATTGAAATGGAGTTATAAGCGTAATATGTCTAATGAAAATATATCAACGTTCTAATTCATAATTATTTTTCAAATTTGTTGAAATTTCTTTCTCGTGTCCTATATTTTTGGAAGATCTAGTAATGTCATTCGCGAAGAAAGAAATTTTTTTAAACACTAGCAAATCTGATTTAGGAAAGTAACATTGTTTGAATATTTTCAGCCAAGTTTGATAATTTTAAAATTTATCTTAGCTCATGTGTTGTTCTTCCCTTAGTCCAACCTTTTTGAAAGATTGAATCAGCCTTGGTGTTGAGCTTGGGTTGGGCATATCAGTCCGATTTACTCACAGGACATGAATTTGTCGTGTTCAAGTACGTAAAACCCAGGAAGCACAAAGGATCAGTACATTTAGAACATAAACGATTCCTGTAGGAAACTTTTAAATGATAGACTCGTTTATTTTATGTTATTTTAGTGTCCTATAACAGTAACACTTATGCAATCGCATTCCAAATGAAATCGGTCGTGGTAAGTAACATTATTCAGTTCTCCAATTGTCCTCCAGAATCATTGCACTTCATAGAAACGTTCACGCTAATGGAAGATTTCGAGCTTGCATTGTGCCACAATTGTCACGGTGGAACATTCGCACCTCATCTTTGGATGGAGCCTAATCCCGGCAGCAATCTAGCGCTCGCTGACTCCATTTGCACGCGAGCAAAGAAATTTTTTGGTGCTTTCTTTTCGGTGCTTTGAAGCTGCCTGGCTGCATTTGCCTTCTCTTGCTTCCCACTCAAAAGCACGGTCTCGAGCTAAACCAAAGAGTGGAGAGATCTTTCCCCTGGCTCTCCCGAATCATAATACGAAGACAGACCTTGCAGGATCTCTATTAGAGAACTCTTTGCTGAAGCTCACTCTCAGTTCGAGAAAGATCTTCTGAAGTATGGCCAGAGCTAAGTTTTTTTCTCAGCAGAAAAAGAATTTAAGACCTAACACACAGCAGCCTTTTAGTCTTCCAATCATCTTCTCTATACGTAGATTCGAAATAGGATCCTTCACATTCTTTACATGTTTTTAAATTACCATGTCGTGCAATAAAAGTTATTTATATGAAGCAAAAAGAGATATTTTGCCAAGGCTCTTTATATAACTAGAAGAAAAAATAACACACTAACCTCCAGAAACGCCATGGCTAAAAAGTACCCTGATACTGAGAATGTTCATATTATTAGCTTCTAAATATACATGCTTCTGCATCTCCTTCAGTTCAAAAATCGTTCAACTATTTACAAGATGGTTATGCAAGATAATTTTAAAGATGTTCTCCATAAACTGAGCCTCAGAATGAGTTGGACCATCACAATCAGCGCTGTCATCGTGATTCTGCTCTTGAACTAAAGTTTAATACAATCTCCCCGTCTTTGAAATTATTTTTCATAATGGGTACTGTTCAAATCTGCATTTATTTCTCTAATGCAGCAACATTTGTTACATTGTGTGAAACTATTTCAGTGTCTCTCAATCATATTTTAAAAACTAATTGTAGTCCCAATTGTTATTTAAATTCCTTTAACAGTTCTGGCAGACATAGCCTTTTTATTTTTGAATGTAATTGTCCTTCTAGACCAGTATCCATTACATTTAACGAATAGGCACATACAAACCAATTCTATAGATGCTAATGCTGGAAATTCATAGTTGTCACCAGCTTACCCTTATCGGCAGCCACATGCTGCTCTCAGCATTCTGCGTCACGTTCACCTCATTGCCTCATTCATCACTTGCCCATAAAATCATCATCTATACTACAAACATGCTGTCACGCAATGAAGCAAAAGTAGAACTCGAACGTAGATTTCAGAATTATAATTTTTATTCTAAATTTAAGATGGGGAAAGGGAGATTTTAGGCTGCCAAGATGATGATCAATGATTTTCTTTATGGGAAAACGGAGAGACAACCTCGACGCTACAGCACTTTTGACTTCAGTAGGATTACAGTTAAAGAAGTCAGGGCCTATCATCGGAGAAGGAACCGCCAAATTTGTAAAGTTGACCAAGAAATCAGGCCTTTGTGACGAAGAACATGTCACAATCACAAATTTTTTTATTCCTGTGACCAATCTGGCACTCGTTCCAGAAAATAGTAATGATTGCTGAAAGTCAAGCTGAGAAAAACAAGCAAATCAAAGTACAAATTACACTTTTTATGTCGCATGTTGTTGAGATTCTTCAAAGAAACACAATTACCCAATAAAAAAATTAATGAATCTCTGTGAAATTTTTTCTTCTTGGAAACAATTTTACCAGCTATAAATAATAGAGTAGGACTGAATATTCTGTTATTTTGTTTGTGTATAAGAATGATATGTTAGACGTACAAGTACATAATGCCACGTTAGATGCACGAGTACATGATGGTTAGATGCACGAGTACATGATGGTTAGATGTACGAGTACATGATGGTTAGATGTACGAGTACATAATGGTTACTAAAGGTCTATCAGAGGAGGAAGTGGCTTCATCGTCAACAGAAACACGAACGATGCTATTACCAAGAGCTTGTAAACGTGTTGTTATTGAACGTCATAAAGTATTTGACACATCATACAGCAATGACGACCAACTAGAAGTGGCCAACATAAAGTATTGAATACTTGGGTCATTTATGAAGCCACTTATTACATGAAATAATATGAAATAGGAAAATTTATGCAGCTTTATATCAATGTATAACCTCTTGGTAGCATAGATACCCTTGTTTCATTAAAATCTAGCAGTTCATTTTTTTATTTGATTGTTTTAGCGTCACTATCGGTAGATTATAATGTACATAAAAATACATGAAAATAAAAATGTCTCCTTGCTATCTTTGAATGTTCTAAATAATTTTGATTTCGTAAGCACTCCTAAAAAAACAAAATACGAAAATGTAGTCAGATCGGAACATATAAGCAGTGGCTCAGTGAAAACAAAACTCAAATCCAACTAATTCTTTTAAGAAGAGCTACCCCCCACAATTTTTTTTTATAGATTTAAAACGGCACACGAAGAAAGGAGACAAATGGTTTTAATTCGAGGGGAAGACGGTTAAAAAGAAAGAAAATTTGATGCTTTTGCGTTAGCTGACCCCTCAACTCCTCGCCAGCTTTTCTGATGAGTGCTCTCTGGAGACTAGGGGGAAATTTCTTAAGATAAATGAAAAAGTCTTGTCCTTTATCTGGCAGGTTGCATTACGAATAGTTTGTAATCTTCTCTGGATGCCACGGTGTGCATTTATTACCTTCATATAGACACCTAAAACAAGAAAAAAGTGTTCAACTTTAATCATTAACTAGGGATATAAAATTTTAATTAAAATGTACACAAGATATACGTATAAATACTAGAAGTTAGTGGAGTGTGTGTCAAATAGAATCACTTACGATAAAACGAGTTATGCCCAAACTGCAAGCATTATCATCTTCATATACTCGTACGTAACTGATACATAACAAATAGAAAATGCCAGCACGATATTTGTATACTCACACTTTTAATGTAAATTTCAATTGAGACGACGCTCATGTACCGGGGTATTAAAAACAATATTCCATCTATTGAAGCCCATAGAGACCATGTGATGCAATGAGCCTGAGAAAATTAAAAGGCAGATTCCAGACTTGAGCTTGAACCACAACGCAAGTTCAAACTTGGATGGGAATCATGAAGCAATTCCAGCCTTAGCCGATAATCATAGAGCGATTCATGGTGTGAACGATAATCATAGAGCGATTCCAGCCTTAGGCTCGATTTATAGAGCGATTCCAGCCTTAGGCGGGATTTATAGAGCGATTCGAGCCTTAGGCGGGAATCATAGAGCGATTCCAGCCTTAGGCGGGAATTATAGAGCGATTCCAGCCTTAGGCTGGAATTATAGAGCGATTCCAGCCTTAGGCGGGAATTAAAGAGCGATTCCAGCTTTAGGCGGAATCATAGTGATTCCAGCATTAGGCGGGAATCATAGAGCGATTTCAGATTTAGGTGGGAATCATAGAGTGATTCTCGGTGTGGACGAGAATCATAGAGTGATTCCAGCCTTAGACGGGAATCATAGAGTGATTCCAGCCTTAGACGGGAATCATAGAGTGATTCCAAACTTAGGCAGGAATCATAGAGTGATCCTGGCTAAGGTAGGAATCATAGTGCGAGACCAGGTTTGCGAGGAAAGCGTAGGGTGAATACAATTTTAAATTGGTATCAGCTCTAGCTTGAACAGCATGCCAAATGATAGTCTCTAAACTGCTGCATGTTGATGGGCAATTACAAAATCCTGAAAGGCATTAAACTGTAAGAAAAGACTGAAGTACATTCAAAATTGATTTCACGCTTCCTTTTTCAAGTGAGTTGGAATGTATGATACAACAGCGTCATTGTCCCGAATGATTGTTTAGTCACGAGACATAGTGGCTGCATATATGTAGGAAGGCAAAAATATGGTCTGTTTTAACATGAGATGTACGAGAAGAAAGATAAGAGTGACACGCTGTTGTACAGTGAGGAGGAGCAAAGGCTATGAGTAATGAGAATATTGCTGGTGTACGAGTAACTGCAGAGTATGGAGGTTATTTAAGCCTTTGGAAAAAACAAGGATTTGGTAAAAGCAGTGCTGCAGCAGAAATTGTGAGAATTGTGTACTTTTGGTTGACAGATGCATGGATAGATCAACAGAGTGAAGTAAAAACAACGCTGGATTAGAAAGGTAGGTATTTCTACAGGGAAGGCTCGATTAAAAAACGAAGGTCAAACTTAATCAAGATTATCAGAGGAATAAAAAATTCGATGCCGCCTCGATTGCAGCTTGGCCTCGTACCGTTTTTGCGCGTTACGAAGCATTGGTCATAGGAGAGAGAATTGAACTAAGGAGTTGCAACGGAACATCAATGACTGTTGTCTGGTCCTGAAGCATATGAGCAGCTCTCACTGATCCAAAAAAGCAAGGTGTTTGTTCTTAGGTCAGCAGTTATGCTAGGGCTTAAACAACCAAATGATATTCATGAGACTTATGACCTAATCTTACAACTCTTGAACCAAGTGCAAATAAGTTTGTACCAAAAATCTTCTAACTCTTCCATGTAGACATAAATAAAGTTTAATTAGTTATTTCGCATTGTCATACGCGTACTGATTTGATTTACATAAAAACATTAATTTCCCGTAAAAGAGCAACGAAGTTTCTGAAAAAATAATTGTAGAAAACGTTGTAAACATCAACTCCCAAATGGCGATAAAAACATACTCAGCTGACAGACTTGAACGTTTAAATTCGTTCCAAATCTTTAACAAGCTAACATTACCCAAATAAAAACTAATCCATGAAGGGTATGAAATGACACTCCATCGACAAAAATGTAAAAAACAGCACACTTTGTAATAGGGTAAGCTGCATAACATATGATAATTAACGTTGAATCGGCTGTAAAGTTTAACTAGGCGAAGTAAGGGCGAATATTGATAGGGCAATTTATTATTCATGAGTAAACGGTGCAGCCCATAAATCTCCAGCAGCTCGGACTATCTCTGATAAACGAGGAATGACCTAAATTTAGCCTCCCAAATCCGAACAATGTCTGATATTCAAAATGAAACATGACAATCCTCTTTGAATTTGGGGCTTGTATTTGAAACACCAAAACTCTCTGCTAGAAAATATCAAATCATTTTGGCGATAAGAATAACAGATAGAGTACTGAAACTGCAGTCAAATGAAGTTAAGAGTAATGATGCTAAGATGTTGTGCTTGAAGGACTTCTGAATTAAGATCCAAGACGTATATAGGATTTCCAAATTGAGTACAGATCTAATATAATGAAATATCAAATAATGCAATTTTTTCAATTTCATCTAATCTTGTATTTATGTAACTTTAAAATAAGTTTCATTTTTTATTATTTTTCGATACAAAATCACTGAAAACAATTTGAATTTATGAATCTTGAAAATGCTAGAAAAATGCAATTTTCAGTCAAACTTGAGCCTAAATAATCTCGTCAAATTTTATCCCAATGCCAAAGATTTCAGAATGAACGACACGCTGAAATACCTCTCGAATACGCCATTTTTAGCAAACCGAGACACAGGCTCAGCTTTGTTATGTCAGTGACTATTATGACGCATGTCACCCAGAGAATGTTGGGGTCTCAGCCCTCTAAGATGAGATCTATTTAATGTCAGCTGTGCACCGTCTGTTCTGAAGACTTGTAGCGAATTCACCTCAAATACTTCAGCTCAAATCTGTAGCATAACATTCTTGCTTTAAAACGTCTTCACACAGTATTAGTAAAAAGATTCACATCGTTTATTTTTCAATCATTCGCGGGAAAAAAACAGTTAAGTTTGAAATTAGTCTAGCTGTCTGCATAAATCATTTGTCAAGACTAGATCAGTTGTGTTACAGAGGCAGGAAAATAATAGAAGCAATGAAACGTCAGTAAGTATTTACCTAACATTTTGGTAGCCGAAATTTCTCACGGGAACTACAAGGAAAACTTAAGCCTCCACTAGAGCTTGCTGCAAGTTTGCCCTAATCATCGTGAAATAATAATAATTAACTTTTCTGGTCAGCGAATGATGAAAAATAAAATAAGGAATTGTTCCCACAATATTGTCAAGTTTAAGGACAGTAAGGCATACCTCCTTACAAATTTATAACAAATAAACAGTACTGACAACAGGCACGTCTTGCGTGTAAAGTGAGCGATTGTGTAATGTAATTGATGACTTGAAAAAAACATTAGTATTCCGCTCTATATATATATTTATGTTTCCTGTTCTAAAAGCTGTGTCATAACCGTTATTTTGTTTGTTACTTCCACGATTTAAATCGTATAAAACAGCAAATGGTTCCAAACCATTTCGATCTGTTCAAAGCTTTTTTACGTTATTTTTAACTTACTCTATTTCCTAACATTTATCAGGCACTTATTCGTGAAGCCAGGGAACTCCACCATGCAGGAGTAGGAACATCACATCCATTATTATAGTAATTTAGATTTAAATTAAACTTTACGAGTGTGGTGAAATCACTACATGGACAGGTCATGAAGAATATTATAGTTCATAATAATGGTATGCTAACCTTTGATATTTTATACCTATGGGAAAATTCAAGAACTCGAATACCTTTGATTGAAATGATTGTCCAAGCTCATCATGTTGCGATAATGCAGGTTATCTCGTCTATACCAATTCTCTTGTTGATTAAAGTTTGTACCAACATTATAGTCAATATGTATAATTTTATTCAGGTAATAGCATCTAAAGGGCAAACCCTCGACCAATAAAAGTAGTTTGATCATTTGACTTCCACGAAGCTAGAGCCTAAAGGCCAGCGCTCGCTCGTTTTTTGTCTTGCTGTTGTTGCATAGGAAGTCCAAAAGAATTAGGAGAAGGAGAGAGAATTGTCAGCTCCAGCGTCTTAATAAATTTTCCTGTCTTGCTACCCACGTGATCTGCTGGAAAAATTTTGGAGTTTAATCGAAAACCTATGTTAACATATCTGGGTTTTCATAGTATGGCGAATTAGACTTTTTTTATGGTTATATACTGATTGAAGACACGCTTTATGAATATTAATCATATCGTGCATTTATTATAATTTCTCAGACGCAATAACAAATACTTTTTTAGCGCAGGTAAATTTTTCCACAAAGAGATTCTAACAACAGTTATATATATCACATAGAAGTCGATACCTAATATTGTTTGTTAGGTTGCATGGAATTCAATATCAGAAAATTTGTTTCAAAATGCTGTTTTGAAACTAGAGTTATGATGTGCATCAACATCGAAGCCCTCAAAGCTTCGAGGTATTCTTTGAAATTATACATTCGGTGTTAAATTTTACAATTGTGTGACCTTACAAACTTGTTTTTTATAATTAAAAGAAACGCTGACGCACGACGAATACTTTGATTTTATATTTAGGATCATTTCCTTTATTTTGGAGTCTGCTTAATAGATTCCTAGACATTTTCGCCCATAAGCTTCAGTAATATGTGGGTTACAAACGACACTTTACATTCCAAAATGAGCCGACAGATATCTTAAATTGCATCTGAAAAAAGTAAATTTCTCGTTCAGGAGGAGCAACGTGTTGAAGTCTGAGTCAGTGATCTAAGGCCGTAATTTATCTAGAAATGTGACGCTATGACCGGAATGCTTAAAATTTATTGACTGACCCCGCTGACTCGACAACTTTTAGACTTGACTGCGTGGCCAGCTTGACCCGAGCAATCAAGCTTGGACACAAGTTTTTGTGCTCGTCAACAGTGAGCGGTACAATGCTCTACATCAATGGTTCTCAATCTTTTTGTGATCAAGTACCACTTGGAGGTCCCGTACAGTCGCCGCGTACCACCTGGTTCGAGAGAAACTAAATTCAATCAGATATCACTTTATTTCCATAATTATCAAATAACGAAATAAAAATTGTCCATGACCACGAAAGTGTTTGCGTACCACCTGGAATGCCCTCGCATATCACTGGTGGTACGCGTACCACAGTTTGGGAACCACTGCTCTACATGATCACCACCAGCTGTATTGTAGGCGGACGCCACAAACTTACGGCTAGCAATGATGGCTGGTGATGAGGAGCAATGTTGAAAACCGTTATTGATGATACCATTTTTTAATTAAGTTTAAGATACACCATCATAATTTTAATGGGAGATGAATTATTGTGAATAGATTTTTACTTAAAATATCAAGCATCAGAGTATAGGATCTCATATCCCGATAAAATGTAACCACGAACTTGAATAACAAATGGAAACAGCTGTGTGTTCCTTACTCAAATTCGAATCATACTATCATGTTTCCGTACGCAGAAGTTTCATGATTTTCCTCGTTTTACTTGAACATGTTTTTTAATCAAAACACGTGGTCGGTCTTCACGTGTTTCCCAACAGACCCCATTTTCTGAGAAGTCATTTTATGCAAAACCGTGTGGTGCGCAAAGAATGTCATGTCGTCATAAAGGAACTTCAGTGTCACGGCCAAAAACCATCCCTGGACATCGAATTCGATATGACGACACTTCTTCGCCTCCAAACCTTCATCACTCGCAAGTATCCATTCGCGAAGTCGTTACCGTTCGATGTCCCGACAGACAGCTCGTTACTGACTGTTCCTTAGGGCTTGTAACCTGCGTCTGTCTGTCAGTCTGTCGTACAAAAGATCATCCCCCGTTCGTATAAATCTCTCTCCTCGAATATCATATTCTTCAGTTCTGCTTCAAGAAAGATGAACCGTTTTTCACGGATATTTTAATTAAAATGTGAAAGAACTGCAATCTGGTACTTTCTGATAACTTTTTATTAGTAAAGTTTTTAATAGATGATAATAATATAATACTTAAAATGATGTTAATTTAATCAACTTATTTATGCTTTTCCCATTTAGTTTGTTCGTTTGTTTAATTTGAGACTTATTTCAATTGCTCCACTAAACTATTTTAAATTGTAGTATCATTTCCTTATTTCAGTATTTGCTAGGATATTTCAATTGGTTATTTCATCACGTCCTGTAGCCTTAGCTCACTGTATTTAGTCCAACTACTACTATGCAATCCAACCCCATGCTTCCATCCGTAGAGTTCAAAAGATAAATCCGTATTTTTAATATTGTCCGTCTCCCTCCCAGTAGTAACGCCAGTCAAACAACTGCTCGCTCAAATTGACTTCAGAAACTGCCCTCCATTTCAGAGGTTTTGTTACTTTACATTGAAGTCTACACTGCAACTGTGCTCGATTCAATTTCATATCATGTTTAAGCAAAGAAAAACAAGAGATTTATCTGGTATTACATGACAACGATTTTAATCTATTGATAGTTGACAGAAAAAACTACTCAATAGTTTAGTAAGTAGGTTGATTCTTCATGATAACCCCAACGTTATTGAGTATTTGTGACTTAGGAACATCAGAACGTTTTAAAGAAGCCTCCATGAGGGACAGGAGTTCTATGCATACTAAACTAAATCTAGACACGATGTTAGACACGATGCTACAATAATTAGGAATAGAGCAAAAACATTTTGCGGCTTATGAATATGTTTTGAGAACCAACGATCTACCTAAGCTCGGATTGGGGTGTTCTTTAAATTGCCAATCATCATTTGCTTCTGGAAAAATTAAGTGATTTAGTTCAAATTTGTTCCATAAAAGAGGCAATCATGAATGACCAAGATGCCTTATATTCGTAGACTGTGGGAACTACTAAAAGACGTCTGAAACACACGATTCAGTTAACAAGTTTTCTGAAGGATCTACGTATTCAGTTTTTTTTGCGCTTGTTTCAAAACTTCGTAAGTGTATAGGAACTAAAGTAAAACCACTCTGGCGTTGCTGTACAAAAAAGAATGAACATTCACGTATTTCAAAAATATTCTACTTAATAATGCAAATTCATACTAATCGAACAATAAGGCACATATGTTTAAACCTTCTATGAGCCCAACAGTCATCTAGAGTCTCTACACTATTCCACGTCAAGCTGGAAATATATAATGATAAAAACTGCCAAATTAGTATCAGAAATATACTTTTAGTTGTCGATGTTGCAAGCTAAGAAAATCGATTCATATTCAACGTTTAAAATAATTAGAAGGTAACAACATAGCAAATACTTTATTTTCATCACGAGATGTGCTTAACACGTTAACCGCCATGCCTGATATCAGAGATTTGTCACTACCGCCACGACTTTACCATTTTACGACTTTATCATTTAACCTTCCGTAAATATTTTAAATTCATTTTTGAAAATAATTATTAAAAATTTGGAAATTACCACCGGTGGTACATGCGGCGGTAAGTGAAATCCTCAAATGTACCACCGGTGGTACATGTGGCGGTTAACGTGTTAATGTACATTGCTGAAATAATTGCAGCGTCTGTCATTTAATAAATCAAACATACAAACACCATTCATGCTCTGTTTTCTTTATCTACTTTTTCACATTCTATATTCCACAATTGTGAATTAGGTTTTCAGTTAACATGAAAGTTTGTCATCGTTTTGACATCAAGAATCAGTTTTGCAGCAAAATCTTTTCTTCACATATGTATATGCAACCAATGTGCAACCAAGGTCCTGTTAGAGCAATTGAAATAGATTCTGACCTCTGGAATCCCTAAAAAATACCGTACATACTTCTGAAACCCTGCAGTTTGAGCAACAAAAAATGTTCAGATTCTTCAGGGGGAAATGGCATAGAGGTAAATTGGTCTCTAGCTTTGGGTTCCGAGGCACTTCGTTACGGTGGAAGTCTTTTTGTAAGTTCTCTTAAAGCCTCGTATTGCCTTGTGTTCGAGAACCGGAGTTCTTCAAGGCATTTTTCATACTCTCGATGGCAGAGGACGGAAAGGAGAAAAATAAAAAGAATAACGCTTCTGAAAACTATCATAATTACATCATGTTGATGACTGGAGTTCACAGCAAAATATGTGTTGCAAAACCATACGAATATATCCTTATATCTGATCCATTTTCAGACAAGCTCTCAAGTTTCTCATATTGTCTCTTTCTCACTTCTTTCTTTTACAAAGAGCTCAATTTCTTCGTCGTCGTTTCATATGATTTATTGAACTTAGACAGATTTCATTTTTTATTTTCATGACGCTTTTCATATACCTCTAGTGGACTTAAGTTGCTCTATTTGTTACACTAGTCTATTTTTCCATTCATATCAAGTATATTTTTTGATATTCTACTCACATCGTTGGTCTGAATTTCAATTTAATATCTCATTTTTCTATTCAAGGTACAACAGTTCTTTTTTAAATCTCTTTGTACTTTTTTAAACACCGATAGCTCCATCAGTTATGGACTTTTATTCAGTAAAACACTAGTGCTTCTTTCATTCCTTCACAAGTTCATTCAAACTGCATGAATTAATTTGCCCTTTGTTATATGCTGCAATGGAGCAGTAGCATTTATTTATCTCTGATGACTTCCT
The DNA here is from genome assembly GCA_006783055.1 of Trinorchestia longiramus. Taxonomy (NCBI): domain Eukaryota; kingdom Metazoa; phylum Arthropoda; class Malacostraca; order Amphipoda; family Talitridae; genus Trinorchestia; species Trinorchestia longiramus. Next base: position 431,801 of record VCRD01000039.1, on the reverse strand, counting down.
AAACTGGCATTCTTAAGCCATGACTTATTTTCCTCAAGAGTATAATATTTTTTCTGATCTTTTTAATTATCTTGTGAACTGATTGTCTTGGTTTAGTAAAATGTGTTATTGAACTATACAACAGTTGCATATTTTCCGTTAACATTAAATCCCCTCGAACTTTACGCACTTAGGAACTCTACATTCTTATACAATGAATTACGAATACTTCTGGCACAAAGAAATACATGTCAAACATTATTACAGAACGGTTAATTGCTAGGAAATTTTAACATTTACCTCAAAAAATTGAGTTTCTGATACAACTTGGGTGAATATTTTCAATCCGTATGGGTATCGTTTGAAAGAGATACAAGGACGGTTTTTCAACCTCCAATGGACTGTAAAATAAAGCTAATTTACATAACATAATAATTTTATTATCAAAAATACTGCAGGGTTTTACGTATTTCTTTATATAGTCTCCAAAACAGATAATTGCCCGAAGGTACGGGCGATTGAACATGACCGCTACGGCCTCCCTCCAAATGAGTTACGAAGTGTAATCCGTTTTCTGCTAGTAGAAGGACGAAGTGCTACTGAAATCGATCGCAGAATATGCAAAGTGTTCGGTAACCACTTAAGGAGTGAAGGTAGTGTGCGGGAATGGTGCTGTAAATTTAAAGAAGGATGAATCGACGTCCACGCAGAAGGTGGACGTCGGTTTGTCCTTGATTTTCTAGGTACTCATTTCAATCATTAAATTTACCTTAAAGGGTATAGCAAACAATTATGTCTTTCTTTACTCTCAAGTTGGCAAGGACTTGCTGTCATGATTTTCATATCCATTATTTCTCCTATTTGCTCGTACTTTTCTAGCAAAAAAAAATTTTTGACCGTGATATAATGTTTCACTGTCACATGGGAACACCCAGGAGGCAGATTGTTTTGTCCATTTGACCTACGTAAATATTTGAACATGCAGCGCTCTATTTTGACGTCTCTCGCATTCAACAAATGTTCACAAAACATTAATGAATATCTGTTATTTGATTTTCATTTATGTTGAGAGCAGCATTCAGGTTTACGTAGCCATGGTCATGTAGCATGTGTCAATAGGTGGAAATCACTGCAGTATTGTCGGTGTGCCAGCCAGTGCTCTCACTCAAGGTTATAGCGAATCTAAAATCATGGCGAGATGACGAGACTCCTCCTATCGCTTCAGTTCTCACGGATAAGCAACGGTCATCTCTCAGTTATCTCTGTTTTCATTTATTAAATGACAACTCAGCACGTGCCTCGTATGGTTAAGGACCCCGATTAAATGACAGAGTAGCACGGTGACATGCAATGATTTCTGTACATATGGAAAGAGAAAAATGGTTGACATTTTCATATAACTTTGCAGTAATATGAAACAAAGTGCTCAATGAATGTTTCAATGCAAAACTCTGCTGATGTTAGCAATATTAACAAAGAAATACCATAATCTGTTTGATGACAGCAGTAAGAAAACTTGTGAAAACGAACGGAGAAAAGAAGGCGATTAAAATCTATTTGTGCTGTACGTACTTCAAGGAAATATTTTATAGTTAAGCTATATTAAGCTATGAGTGTATTTATATTTCTCGACACTTGTAGAGCATCCTGGTAGCTTTGTAAAATAATTGATAAATCTTACGGGATTAAAGTCTCGCCAGTGTCAAGGAAAAACGTCTACACACAAAAAATTAATCTCAAAAGATTGTAAAAGTCTCTACAAAAGACATTTATCGGGTTCAACAAGAACCAATCATTTAGACCCAAAAATAAATCTTTATTAGTTTAAAACTCAATCTAGTTAATTATTAAATTCAAACTGTTATAGATTCATAGTTAAGCGCATTATACGCAGAAAAATACAGTAAAAAATACAGTGTTTGTCGCAAGAGGACAAGCTTGTAATTGAAAGCAGAGTAACACAAAGTGAGGGAAGTTTCTGTCAGCTGTGAAATCTTGAGCATGAATCTAAATTGCGTCGCATTAGACCCACTTCTCTTTCAATTTTATGTGCGTGAAAAAAATCTCACGCAAAGAACATTTATTGCTACTGCATTTCATCTGCAGCCTAAACGAATGATCTCCGTTTGTTTGATCACACCGATAATTCAAGAAGATCAACTTCTGAGCCGAAATTTGAATTTTGTGTAATAGTTTCCATTTCGTTGAAGATTGTCAGATTTTACTATATTTTGAAAAGGAACATTAACTTTAATATTTTCTTTAACATCCCTCAACTTAACATAGTTTAATTCATTTTAAATGGCCTTGAAAATTTTTGTTTTTCACAACAGTTTCTTGATGACCCCGTGTGGACGAGAACACCTCAGTCCGTGGCTACCAACATTTATCACAGAGATGTCAAAGCCACTCTGCTAAGTTTAAAAGCTTTTTCACAACTACTAAAGGCCGTAAACTTCACTCAGGGTCGACACATTTGTGGTATAAATAGAAAGAAATCGGTAGGAAGAAAACAGAGGTGCCACTTTTTTAGCTTATATTATGCTTCTTCCGATGTTGTAACCTGAGAGGATAAACGTAAGGGGGTGTTATTTTTGTGGCAGAATATTTTAAATGAACGACAGTGCATGCCTTTCAAAGCCAAATTTTGCACGGTGTGCTTAATTTTATGTCAACTAATTCCATAAGCTTTCATATTTGTACGGCTTTTAAATCAAAGCTCAGTTCATTGTCTACGAAAATATCAATTCGAAGCTTTTTCGTTTGTAGTTAATTCTTTCGAAAAAAAAAACTGACGTGACTGCTTTAGCATTGCAGAGCAGAGGTATGGGCGTTTGATTGAAGACAGAATGAAATATGGAGTCCATGAATATCCATGACCTGAAAATAATTCGAAAGTGGAGTTCGGAACGATGGCAGGAGCTGTGCCCACGCTCCTAGCGAACTAACGCAATTACGGATACACGATCGAACGCCACATGCAAATTGACTCAGGAAACCTCCTGTCGCCGAAATTCATTGAGGAAATTTCAAGCAATAGAATCGTGAAAGAATTAGGGTAAGCGGTGTCGGACGAAGTAAAGATTTGACAGGAGCCCGGGAGTCGGAAATTTATGTGCCAAAAAAAATCATTTAGGAAATTGAATGCTGCAGCGTCGTGAGTTATTTTAGAAGTAATTGCGCTCACTGGTTGCCTGTTTTCAAATAAGTCTAGAAAATGGAAAGCTTGGTAAAAAGAGTTTTAGTGATGTGACATTCACAAATCATTAAAAAATACGGTGACTCCACTAACTTTGAAGAAATAAATTGATCTCAGTCATGACTTCGGGATCATCACGTCACTGAAATTTATAGAGGATACATCAAGTTGCATTTTGCAGCGAGTTAACAGAAGAAGATGAGTGTTTTGTTTCTTGGTTTGAAGTGTAAGAAAGTCATAATGTTCTGATTAATGAAATGATCCATAGGATTTTCTGAAATTGTTCTGCAAGGTGTACAACAAATTAAGGTTTGTTAAGAACTGATAACATACCCAATGTTGAATACGAAGAAAAACGAAAGTAATTTATCCTAGTAAGTTTACTATCAACTTACGATGAATACAGAAAAAATTGAAGAAATTGACTTAGGGAAGAATGAGTTCATGATGAAATTTAATTTAGTAGATTAAAAGAAAATTTGAACAGATGCAGCCTTATGAAGCATAGTGTATTCAAGTTCATTTAAATAAAGTATGAAACAAAATCTATGAATAAAAAGTTCATTCAGACAAATCGACCCCATCATTTGGTACACTGAACGCTACGGTGAGAGGAAGATGTTATGCAGACGAGTCAGTTGCTGCTACATTTACAAGGAACGTAACTTACACCGGAATGAGCATGGCGAAATTAAAGAAGAGACCGACGTTTTAATGGGGGATTAGAGTGATGGCAGGCCCTCAATAACGTTGGTAAACTCATTACGTACCATTTCTTTGACTGTGCGATCTTCAACTTTAAGAAACACTGTTTTCCACACCAATGAGAAAAAGACGTCCGTGCTATAAACGTAAATGCAATTTTGTCTTTCGCCTTTCTGTCACTTATGACATGGCTCATCTAAAGCCATTCTGTACTTTATCACAGAGAACTTCATTTTTAGGATGTGTAACTGATTATTGTAATGGGGAAATTTAAAAAAAAGTCAATAGAGCTGTAGTAGCTGAGAACGTTTTACGACTAACCTTAGCTCAAGCAGGTTAGTGTGTAACCTCAACGAATAAAACTATTTTCCGTACATATATCACAATACTACTCTTTACAGAAGTGACTATACATATATCCGTATATATTTGCATATGTATAATATACTATATGCATATGATATGTGCAGTCCTGCATGCAAGCCCTTGGTACATATGAAACCTTTATTGATTCTAAGCTCAAATAGTTGCTCGAGATAGAAGAGATTTGATTTACGATTACAGAATTATCCAAACTTATTGTTGTGTATGCAATCATTTACGATGGAATCAATGACTTTTATTCGAAATCGTACTATAATGCAATCTATAGATTATATTCATA
>VCRD01000039.1:348412-424688 GCA_006783055.1 Trinorchestia longiramus | reverse complement strand
TGTGTCAGTGAAGCTTCTACGCAAATTACTGCCTAGTGAGACATGATAGAACTTCTGATACTATTATACAATAGCGAATAATACACAAAAATTGTACGACTCCTCATAACATGAAAAAAAGTAATAAGGTACGTATGGGTTTTTGTGTATCGCTGTAAGTTCAAAATATATACATGTTCGATGATTAAATTTTAAATTTTGTTTTACTTCGCTCAGCAAGGAAAAGTTTCTGATGTAATACATCATAGGTTAATCCATTTAATAACTATTTTCTGTCTCCTGCAGTTTTCAACCTTTCATCCATGTATTCATAATGTTTCATTTAGAAGTCCATTGAGTTGAAAACCCTAAAAAAGTTCTTCCACCAAGCCCCAATAGCTAACGGAACCCTAGTTTTTAGAGTAGTTACTAAAATGGAAACTGTGACGCAGAAAAATTCCCTCCCATCACACGTAGGCGAGTCAGCAATTTAGGTAAAAGCTTCAAAGTTTAATGTTTATATCAATGATCAAAAAATGTTTTACTCTCAAGCTGTGTTCAAATTTTGGAAAGCTACATTGCTCAGCCACATACTCAGGTAAAAGCTGTGGAATTATGAAGAGGGATTTCCCCCTATGCAAAAAAATAAAATTCAGTATACAGTTACAGTTGTTTAGTTTTGCAGTCCGAATTGCTTCAATGTTTTACAGAGATACAAAGTATTGATAAGATGCGACAATGTCTTTTTGTATTATAATACTCATATTGTAAATTCAATAATAAAAACTTTTCATGCGTAATTTCCGCTTCTTACCATAAAGTTTCACTGAATTAACTGCCGTATAAGCTGAATATCAGACCATGCTAATTTTTCTGCATGAATATACTCATTTATTATTATTAAAAGATACCGGAGCAGCGACTGACATTTGCACGTCCACAAGCATAGTTTAATAAGTTCATAGTTGTGTATTCAACTTCTGGTCTGTCAACCTGATCCTAACGATGAACAATGGCAAGCATGTTTGTAATCTCCTGTTTAATTGTGCCTATAATTGTATACTAGACATTTACAGAGGCAGTAAATGTTGTGAAATTTCAGTATTTCGTGTGATACTTGGAATAAACGATGCGACATTTCTATGTCTTTGAAAAACCTTCTTATATCAACTACTTAATGATTGTTTTATTATTGTATCATGCTATTGTAGTTTTTCGTATATTGATGTTTGGATCGCTTCCCTCATGGCTGTCGCATCATATAAGTTAGCTTGTACAATAATTGCCTGATGTATTTAATTAGGCCACGCCATTTTTATCAATACATCGCCTAATCTAATTTGGTCATTCTTTGGTTGAAAACTGTTGATCTGAGAGTATTGTGTTCGCGGAGCTACATTATCTAATTTCTCGTTGACATGAACTTCTAACCATGCTAACTTTTTAATATACAGTTAGCTTTCTTGTAATTTAACCTGCACCTTCAAAATTTCCAAATGGAACGACACAAACATCAAAACTTCGGTCGAAGAAGACCTTTGAAGCGCAGCGTACACTAATTCCTTGAAATTACTCAGTATGCAGCTCAAATTCCTTGCATTAGCCTTTGTCGTGAAATGAATTCTCAAGTTTTCAACTGAAATGAACGATGCTGTGCTTTTGAGGATCGTAGTCAAGCTCTAGGCGATTAGTGACTCGTTAAGTTCAGTTACAAATTAATGTTTGAAATTATTTATTCATTGTAACTAACACAGGGTATATTAATAAAGAGAACAAATGAAACCGACTCATTCTGCATTTGTTCTTCTTGAATGTCCTCTTCTGTAAAAGTCATATGAATGTGAATTTACCTTCTGAAGCTTATCGAATAGTTATTTATGAAGTTCCCTATAGTTTCTATTAATATGGTTTTTAATATCCTTCATTTTATGGAACATTTTCTCTCACCTTCAAACTAATTTTCGCGATGAAAGAACCGCACAAGAAGTTAGTTTTGGTGAGTAAAGAGGCTGCTAGACCTTTAATGTCAATAATTTCCAAAAGTTACCACTATTCTAAGAGCAGATGTCGGTGCATATCCCTGACGGATATGACGTTCACAGGTCAGCAAGGCCCAACGTTTTCAGCAAACTGCATTTGGTCGAAGAAATGATAAAGTTCTGTCATTTGTGAGCTATGAAAGACAGCGGTCATTCCAACTTATCCACAACCATCAGTACAATGTTTAGGCCGTTTATAAACTAGTGTGGGACTCATGTAATTCTACTAGATTTTTCCAATAACTTTAAACTAGTTTTTATTAACATTTTTGAGTAATTTGCAAAATATTGATAAAATTACTTTCTTATTTTTCTCTACTATGGCAGGTGGTAAAACTTAATTTGTCCTAATTTAAGGTTAAACTACGGTCTAGTACCGAGTGATATTCTACTTCACTTTTGATCACACTCCGTTTTCATGAAGAATGTAACGGTAAATTTATCAAAAAATGTACCGCACCTATGATACAATTAACTGAAAAAAATGAGCATATCTTTATTGAAAAGCATAACCGTCGATTGAAGAGTACTTTGACGCAAAGAACACTTGGATACACAAAGAAACAACGAACATGAATACTGCAAAAAGGATGAATACCCTTATATTACTCAGACGATCACTGCAAGCTTCAGCGTTCATGTTTGCATTTATTAGAATTAATTTCATTCAAAAACTGAAATCTAGGTTTCGACATTAATACAATATCATAAGGAGCCCCGTTTATTGATACATTCCTTAAATTCATTGTTAAATATATTGTATGATATCAATTCTACACAGGGTTAAAATAAATAAAAACTTTATGAGCAGCCTGTATTTGAAATATTATAATTTCGAGTTAACTTAGCTGAAGATGTGTCCAGTGAATTCAAGGAACGACAATTCAAAATATAAATCATGCAAGAAGGCAATGCAACAACTCATCACAACTTTCATTCTGTTGCTTTACATGAGCACAAAACCGTCAACAATAATTCCTGCTATATTCCTCAGTCCAATTACACACACACACAATAGATATCTAATTCTGCACATCACATCCTCTCAAAACACTGCAAGAAAATCTATCGCAAAGCTTAATGTGAGTCCTCAATATTAGCAAAGCCTTCGTTCTTGATTTATGAGATAATTGCATTAACAAGTTCACCTAATATTTTAAACAAAACAGAAAAATATTGAAACATTTTTATCAAATTTTAGCAAAGTCCAGCAAAGCTTCAACAAATTTAATACGGCATCAATATTGCTTGGCTAAAGTCTAAAATTCAGTTTAAATGACAACGAACCCAACCCTAGCAAAATTTCACTCCAACGATAGTCGAGCAATCCCAGGTTTGAATTACAGTGTGATGAAACACAATCGACATTGGAAAATAGTGGCAAAGGCAGAAGTGGCATACTAAATTTGGAAACCTTGTTAGCAATCCTGTAAAACCTGTAAAACCTGTCATAAAATTTTTTGGAAACGCGATACAGTTTTCGTTGAAGTCCACTTTAGCAAAAGCCTTAAGCTTCGCTAAAATCTAGACTAGAGCAACAAGAATCCAGCTGGTCCTCTGGAAAAGATCTATCTAAGGCCGAAGCCATAAAGCCTGAATTGAGGACAATCAGCTGATCCGTTGGTCAAGCAAGCTGTCATTTTTTATCGTTCGCTGCCAGAAAAGTTTAGCGCGGGACCAAAGTTGTCCGTCCGAAGGAATGGACGGACGTTCAAAGTTTACGTCAGGCGATTAAGGGAACCATGAGGGCACGTGAGCGATAAGCTGGTAACCGTGAGAGCCTTCCCAAGTTCCTGTGAAATATTACTCAAAGTAGCGATAACTATCAGTTCATTTTATAATATTAACTAATAATGGCTCTAATATTTTTTCTAAACCCTTAACCAAAACTGGTACATAAATGCAAAAATTTAGAGCTGAATGTGGTATACTATAAAAAATAATATTAATTGGGGTACACAATGCCGACCCTTTTTGATGTTCTACTATGTCTCTCAACAAAAAAACACACAAAAATGCTTCATATTTCACAATGGTTTCACCGCTGAAGATAACAAAACACAGACCTTCTCGTAAGTTTTGAGGAAAACTGGCAGCTGTTGCTAGGGGACAACGCAGTAAATGTGTTTTTGTGATATTTTTTGAGCCATGACGAAGTTACGCTCCAATAGCGTCCCTACACCTCCACCTGTACGTCTTAGATGATCAAGCGCACTCGTGTGATGCATTTCAGTTTCATCTGAACAAGATTTTAGATTCAGGAGATAATAAAATACAAAGTTAGGCATTTGAGACCGGAAATAATATAGGTTCACAATAAGCCTTAAAATTAATAAAGAATTCTAATTTGTACAAGAAAAGATGTGGGTTTTGAATTTTGAATAAGAAAATTTCACAGAAAAGAAGTAGTTGCAATGTTCAAATAATTACACGTATTTTCAAAAATATGACTACGCTCTGTAAATGCAGAGTACACAGCAGTTCAAAATTTCAGTTTATCACATCAGTCCACACATCACACCAGTCTTCTACACATCACACCAGTCCCCCACACATCACACCAGTCCTCCACACATCACACCAGTCCTCCACACATCACACCAGTCCTCCACACATCACACCAGTCCTCCACACATCACACCAGGCCACACTGAGAATGGCTCCCGAGTTTCCGAGCAAGCACCGTGCACTTCCAAGCTAAAAACAAAAATTATTGAGCTACAAACTTAGTTTTAAGAGAACATTTAACTAACGGTCTCAAAGTTCATTAACGAACATGGTCACAATTCCTCATGTAGGTCAGAAAAATTCGGCTTATGAATTTTATGAAGGGAGGAATTGGACACGAATGTAATTTGCATGCATTAAATTCCCCCTGATGAGCTGCTTTCTGTACGAATGATAACTAACTTCTATTGCTTGAAATACTGATTACGTACCATTCTAATCACAACACTGTGGTTCTTTAAATTCATCAGAATGATGCTTATCCTGCACGTATCACCCACAAGTCATGCAGAAACTTTTAAATGTTAAACAAGTAGCCAGACTGTAAATTAGTTAAAACAATCAACTGAAGAGTATTTATTTCCAGTCAAGCTACAAACGACCAAAATACTTTCAACGCGTACCTGCTAGGAGCAAGAACTGCGAGTCCTTTAGGGACGTTCTTTCTTCCCGTGAAAAAATAAATGCGGGGACCATCTACAAAGCCTGGCGGAACTCTATGGTTCTCATTCTCTGTAGACAACCGAAATTTCCGGTTAATTCTTAACGCAGTTTCAAAATAATCTGGAACATCCGGGCCTCCAGTTATCAAGCTTTAGGCTTGTAATGAATCTTGTCAAAAAGCGAATCTAGGAGGAAATAGAGCAGTGAAACTTCAATGTGAGAGCCGGGTAAAGATTAAAAGAATCAATTTTAGATTTTCTTTATAAAGAAAGTCCATAAGTAACTGATATTTTTCGTCATTCATAATATTAAGTAAAAATTTTGAATACGAGAAAATGAAAGTTTTCCTAATATTTATTGTATAAGAAAAAACTTGAATAGTTAGTCAGTAGCTAATTTTTGAATATTATATCCATCAAATGAACTCCATCATTTTCTGAATCTAAATGACTGCTTGAGCCTTTTCATTATACGAACATCGTGATTGTCTAGAGGACACAGCGGCCAAGCAACGACTCAAATGTACTTAACTCAAACCATGATGTAAGCATCGTTTTCTTTGCTGTGTGGGATGTTGTCTCCATCAGACACCATATACTGTTGTTACTGCTACTGATGAATTCTACCGTTCCTGTAATAGTTGGTTAAATTTTGTTGCTCCTGTAGTTGTTGTTACTGTTTGAACTATAACTGCCGTTAGCAATTGTGTTTTTGTATAAATTTCCAAGTGTGTATTCCCTGGTTGTCTGTGTACCAACCCCGTGAATGACTGAAGGGGTGAAAAAGATGGCTGGTGTACGAGGCGCTACAACAATAACAATGCTTCTAATAAATTATATCTTGAATAAGGAAACTATCATTTAATTTTTCTAGCAAAATACCTGTTCACCTTGCGACTTGAGAGATGGGTTGATTTTCGCCTACTGTCTATATTTTGAACCGTGGTTTTCAGAAACCAAACCTTGATTTATTTACTTATAGTGTATTCACGGGTGAAATCTACATTTATTCTTATTTATTACGAGTTACTTCTATAATGTCAATGCAACCTAAACAAAATTGAAGCATTCAGTTTCTTTTGGTCACTGGTCTCTGTAAGAGTTTACAAGGCAACTGTCACACTTATTCTACAATTACTATCACATTTAGTTTTAGTCTAATACTCCGATGACGACAACACTTAACCTTTTTTTATCCAATCTTAGTAAAATTAAAGCAAATTTCATGTCTGTATTTTGCATGTCTGGTGGGAAGAGGAAAAAATGATTCACTTAAGCTTCTAAGAAGCAACGAAACTAATACTGCACCGTTAACAACAGCAAATACTTCACAGAGCTGGAACAATTAAGTGTTCAGCTTAAGTCAATTGCAAAGGGCTTATTCTTCAAGAAGATGATGCTCGTCCACATACAGCAACGATCACTCAAAGTCAGATTCTCACTTCTGGCAGACAAATTCTGCCCAACCCGCCTAATTCCTCGTGTATTAGTTGCTCTCGCTGTTTTTTTCTGTAGTCTGAACAATTATCTGAATTTAAATGTTCGACAATTTATGAGACAGGTTGAAATCGTCCTAACTTTGCAATAATATGATACGTAAGCTACTTCTTCTAAAGTAATATACTCTCTGAAAAAACGTAGAACTTTAAGTTTCAACTTCTCTGTGTTTTCTGCACAACCCTAGTATTAATTTTAGTTGGTCTTTACTTTTTGTTCACGTTCTCTTCATTGTTTGAATTTGACGACGAACATAATTTGAAATTTAAAGTTTTGGCAAACTTGTCTTAAAATCATTAAAAGGAAACTGATCAATCAGACATTTTTAATATGATAGTATGTATTCAAACATTCAATTTATTGAATGTTTAACCATACATTTGACTCCTTCGTAAAAAGATTTGTTTCTTTTTGTTTTGTTCGTACGTTTGATTGATCAGCGTCAAGAAATAGTAAGATGAAATTTGAGTATATATAATGCTATCTAAGAGAAGGAAATCGTCTAATACGTACTTATTTCGCTAGTCACCTAGACTAGCTAGTGTCTCTCCTAGACCTGTCACCAGTCTAACACTGGGCTATTTCACGTGTGCGTTCAGAAACAGTATGCTGGATCTATGTAGTAGCAGTCTGCATCTCAATACGTCTCACCTGACAAGCTAAATGTCACAAACACTCATTACTGAGTTAAAAATTTTAACGCAACTTTTTCAGAGCAGTTTTTGGTTAATAAAAGAGAGTGATGTATACTGTAGTAGAGAAAATTCTTCAGGTTTCTGGAGGGGCAGAGTAGAAAAATGAGCTGTAACCAATCTGCAGTCCGGAAACCATATCAAAAGTTTCGTAATTAAGTTGATATTTTAAAAGTAATTCTCAACATCCTTCCAACAAATATTTTGTTGATCTAAAACTGTTTTTTTAATACATTTTTTCATATAAACATTGGTTAAAAATAATTAAAACCGCAACAAAATGTGAGAGTAAATATGGAATTGTTGTTATAAAAAATACCAGGAGTAATACAGCAATTTCCAGTGAAAAATGATATAAATGCAAACAAGCATTCAAAAAACTAATCTGTTAGATTACCCTGGTAAATTACCAGCAGATGGAACGAATACTTAGAGTAAATTACTACCTTCACGTTCGAAAGGTCAAGTAGTTTTGCTTCAGAAACTTTATATCATAGACAAGTTACTTCTCTCGAAACGAACTGTTTGAAACAATTTGTAAGCAGTTACCTAAGAATTAACTTAACTTGCTAATCATTCACTAGGATTGATGGACCATATTTTACTTTCTATTTCTTTCACATGAAAAAGATGAAGGCAACGAAGAAGAAGAAGCTGCTTATGAACATCGAACCAGTTAACACTTGACGACACACATTGAACAATCAAAACTGGAATATTTTGTTGTTCTGTATCACTTGAATTGATGAAAGATTTACAATAACTGAAAATCAAAGGTCTACTCCAATAATAATTTTCACATTAAACAATAAGTTTCCAGGAACTCCGGCCGGTCTTTCCACGACCATCCGGTGTTTTTTTGTTCTAAAAGCTTCTACTTGTCTCATCTTCAGTGAATCCAACGTGTCTTTCCTCCAGAAACCCCAAGGCGTCTTTTTTCTGGAAGCCCTGACATGTCTCTTCTGGGAGCATTTCATGCCAAGGTTCCAAAAATGTTCATTCATTATTTCTTAGAAATGAAAGATATTGGAAACACAAATTTTTATTTCTTTGCGAGGCTGCTCATGAATTATTCTGTCCATTGATTAGCATTGAAGAGTTTAGCAAAGCGAGAGTTGAGGAATAATCTGAAGAATGGCGAAGTAATTCCGGCTAAAATATGATGTGCTTATGGAAATGGTAGTTTGAACTTAATTTAAATTGTAAAAAAAACATTTCGTGTGTACAAAGAAATCTTTTAAAATAGTGTAATTAACATTATGCAGACCTAAATAATTTATTTATTTATACAGAATAAGTGAGCGATGGGGTTACTTAAACCGAAGGCTATTCGTTCCTTCCGTCTGCTGACAAGAAACTATTTAATTTTTAGCACCAACTCACTTTGTATAGATATGACAGATACTCAGTGAAGCACAAACCGTACTTAAGGAATAACGCGTGACCTTCTTCGATGTTTGGGACTTAACATCCTGTAGCTAGCAGCTATATAACCGTAAGCAAAGTACTAATTTTATACAAATGTGTGTGAAAGATTACAATAATTTTACCTCCTTTGAAATTCATTATCTTAGATTATTCAATTGTACCACCGACACGTAAGTTGTTCAAGGCTAAACGTTCAATAGACCGAGAGATCGAGTTTTTGAAGTAGAGGCTGAATAGAGTTAGACCTGGACCTACTTTTCTCGTAGTGACCCTCCCGCCTCTATAGGAGGATAGCAGGAGTAAATGTCTTTAATAATGAAACAAATTATGTATTATCTTCTAATTTGACTCACCTTTAAAAAATACATAAAAATTTTACTTTCTTGGCGTAGAGCTAGCATTTTTAAGTACAATGCGTTTCTTATGACCTGCCATGTGTTCGTTCAGTAGGACGGAGGTTAGGCATACACACCATTATTTCAGATTCCGGAAAAATTCGCCGATTCAAGCGCAAAAATACATAGAGTATTCATACTCAGCGGAGGATTAAAATCTACTTCGATGAAAAAGAATAAACTGAAGACAGTGCCACTTTGTATCACGAAGAACTCAAGCATGAAATTTATTTTTCACATGATCATTTACAATTGCTTACAAACAATAAACTTTCATCATTCACGAATAATAGGAGTTGTCTAACATCAATCTTGTTTTCCTGACTTACAATGACAACATGTGGTGTTCATCGAAATGAAATGAAGCCTGAAAAGCGCCATTTAATAACGCAAACGTAATGCAAACAAATTCCTAAGTGACTTGGAAGCAGAACTTCTGTAGTGCTTTTGAAGTGTTTAAGTGATGCAAAAGTTGTTGTCACCGAGCCAACGAATATTCTTGAAGGAATTTGAAATTGCCCTAACTTGGGAGTCTGTTTTTCTTATTTTGTCAATAATTTTCTCAAGTAGCAACCAAAATTATTTTATCTGTTTTTCTTGTTTAGTATCGACTCCGAAAAAGGAAGAAACACGTCAAAAGGAAATGAAATTTTTTTACGTGTTTTTTGACAGCATCTCAGAGCCGTTGTCGCTACGTGACGCAGGTTAGCAAATATTTCCTCAGCCTGATGACTTGATGGTGTCTGGATTTCTGTTTATAAAAGTCAACACTTAACTATCTTTGACTTCGAAAAAAGATTTAAAGCGAATTTCTATACATTTTTCGTCTAGAAACTAGCCTTTGCAAGTGTGCTTTCGAATTTTGAAATTATTCATGCCATTCCTAATTTTAATGAATTAAATGCTCTGAGAACCTACGGTTATTACTTATTCCTTTCAATTAGGGTATTAAAATCTTGAAGATCACTTCCGACGGATACAAATGCGTAGTGTGCTAAAATTTCAAGAGTTTTATTAGCAATAAAATCGAACGAGGCTAAACCAACATATAGCAAATAAACATTATAACCTGAATTTACAGACAATCAACAGTAACGTCAACATCAATTAGGAACACTTCAACGTGAAACAAGGTCAGTGTAGAAGTACTGTTAACATCTATTTCACAGCTAAATTCTAGTGTGATCAACATATTAATGATCAACATCAAACATGATTGCCAAATCATAAAATCTTAAAATATTATTAACAAAAATTGCGAACTAAGTATCAAGACGAAACTGACGTCAAAATGTAACCAACATTAACCCAGCATCAATGACGACCAATTTCACTCCAAGTGCCAATAAATAAGGCTAACATCATGACAAATCAACTTGAATCACGGCCACCGTCAACTATGACTGGCATCTAGCGCGCGTTGGTGATCATGCAGATACAGTTCTAACGCAATCATTCTAAGTTAGACAAACAGCTAACACGACTAATCTGATAAATAGAAGCATTTAAGAGCAAAAATGGTTAACTTGAATGATGTGAGATGATGAGAAAGTATTACGCTCTAAACGACACAGAATGATACGGCTAGTGATATTGTCGATTCCTTCAGATTACCCAGCTACGAAATACTCCAGTATGTCAAACTAGTTAATCACTGCTGTAAAAAATTAATAGAATCTGATGTGAAATAAGCAATAAATTATGTGCTACAACTCTGTTTTGTGATACATTACTCATTTTGAAACAAGTTTAATGTTTTAGCAAATGACACGCTGAAAGAACAGATCTTCTTTTCAGGACATTACTTTCATATTTTTCATCAGTATAAAACCATGATTTGAGTCTAGAAATAAAGGATATAATTATTTTTAATACCCATTGAGTTAAACTGAGTCTTTCACTCTTAATTAGTATTTGCTTCACTACGCATAGCTTTTTAAAACATATAACGCATATTATTAACATTTTATCCCAAGGTATTCAAACATTTTTCCACTGGGAAAAAGCATTTAGTTTAATTTTTGGCCTTGAAATTATTATGTGTTCAGCGGATCTGTACAAGTCACGATTTGTTCTAAAACTTAATGCAATTTAAGAACCAACAGATTCGAGTATGACTAGCATACTTTGCTTTGAGAAGAAGTCATTTAGTAACTGCACTAAGCATGGATTGTCAGTGTCAGAAAAATTGTTCATGTCATTAAGGATATTCTTGTGAAGAACTACACATCGATGGTTTTTATGACTGTACAAATAAGTACTTAAGAATGACAAATGATGTTTTGTGCCATGTATTATCAATGCATTGTAGTAAATAAGATTCAAAATGAAATCTGTGTGCTAAGATCATAGCATACGTATCAGTGATCACTGAGTTGCAAAAACCCTTCACTTCGTCTTCACCACAATTGAACAATGAACCAGCTGCATTTAAGTGCAACGTGACAGTGACATCTCTAAGAAAAACCAGCTTGGTGAGTCTGTCGAATTGATGCCTGGGCTAGATAGTAATCATACGTTCATGTCTTAAAAGTAGCAGAAATCCTTCGCCTATTATTCTGTACCGAATCAAATACGTGAACGGGAACACCGACTTTGATGATCGCATAACGGACTCCAATATTGTTCCTGATCAGCGGTAACACTCGCTGATTTATAAATTTCCTTGTAAACGTGAGTGTTCATCTTCATCTTCGTCCTCTATGACGGATATCAGGCGGCACTAGGATCCATCAGCACCCTGTGCTACTCACACGATAGCTCCAGTGGGGGTCTGACAGCGCGTGCAGTATGAGCTTTACTGTCATAGAGTGAAGAGCCAGCATCCCATACAAACCAGCCCTTGCTTTTGTTGTGTCTGACGAATTATATGATGAAAAATTGTTTGTCAATCCACGTAAGTGTCGGTGGCACGATAAATCTTCATTGACGTAGTTTTTCCCCTGTCGTTTGTGTGATATTCAAAGTTTTTGGCATAAGCTGCCTCGATTACTTTTCAAATGGAATAGGGCTTTACTACTGTTTGAGAATCCTGCTTATTAATAATTTGGGAAGTATTAAGTTAATTGGTAATTTTTCATTAGCTCCAATAAAGATTTCTTATGTCAATTCAAACTTGGTCGAATTTCTAGCATTCACATGTATCAAATATCTATTAATTGGTATTTATAACATTATGAAGAAAACTGCCTCCTTGAAAAGGAACAAGTTTTTCCACATGTATCAAACTACCGCTTCGGGACCAGCATCTGTTCCTAAAGCTCTCTAATATGGCTATTGTCTAATTTGAAGTCACTTTAGTCCATCTCTTGCGCAGGAACATTTCATTCCAAATGAAACTCTGATTACACTGATGGAACATTGCTCTTATTGTCGACAATTTGTCTTCTCGTCTTCAAACTCACTGTTGATGATAATACGAAACTTCAAAGGCGTGCTACACCCACCGGAGACCGAACCAACACTTCGCTAAAGACAGCCTACTGCTCCGCAGTGCAGACCATGGCAACTGCAGGCACACTTAAGGTTTCCAGAGTCGTAGCTTTCAAATGCCGTAACGCTTGAAGTGTAACTTCCAGAGGCATGTAATACAAGCAATTATTAATGGACTTTGGCAAGACTCATCGAGCTTAGTGCTACAGACCTCTGCTTGAAGCCTGTCGAGTTGTGTTATGGAATTCTGTATGGAGGCTTAACTACACAGTTCACTGTTATGAACTTCTGCTTGAAAGCGTTCCGAGCTTAATGTAACAGGCTTCTCTTGTCAGGCGTGTAGATCTCAACATTATGGAATATTTCTTAATATAGTAACAGTTTTCATTGACTTTTCATTTTTTCAAATTCAAAAAAATGTGTTAAGTTGTTATGTACATCTGCGTGGAAGTACGTACATGTTTCGTGAAATTGAGTGTGAATGATTGAAGGTACAATCATGCTTTCAACGTCAATTGAGTATCACTGTGCTAAGTTTTTCATCACACTCTCCTAAAAGTAACAATCGCTTTAAATTCAATTTCCCATCACATATACCTACGTATAAAAATATACATGCATAGAGGTATGCACGTGCGGCGAATGACATCTGAAAATAAAATAGTTTTGCACATTCAGAAAACATTTGTTTTAAAGGAGTATCCTGGCGAATTTGCACTGAATTTTAATTTCAATACAAATAAGTTTGATTTTATCATGATTTCACTCGTCATTTAGTAGTTTGTGAATGTTGAAGGTAACTTTGATTATATATTGAATTTTGAGAACTCAGATTTACATAGTAGGTACGTATGATACAAGGGGTAAAAAATATGAAGTTTGAACTAAAAAAAAGTATCTGATTGAAACAAAGCATCACATAACATCAACTTATAAGTTTTATCATATCATAAAAATGACTCCTTCGGTAAATGAAAAATGATGAACCATTAATTTTTAAAATGTTATTTCCTATATAATATGTTTGGTTACACAGGGATTTTGAAGGTTTAATTCTATGGTGAGTTTTGAGTCACAGATGTCTAGGGGGTGCAGAAATACTATTAGAGTTTTATAGGTTAATCAAGGAAAAAAAATGTATTATTAAAGCAATTTACTCTTGTATTATTGCAATTTTCATTCAGTTGGTTTCACATAAAATTACATCTTCCGCAGTGTCTTGTGTTCACTGAACAGTCAAAATCAATTTCTGAATATTTTCATCACCTGAGAAGTAATTTCTGAACGTTTTTCTACAATTTTTGGTATAAAACATGATCTTTTTATTCACTGTGACCAGTATAATTTTTACAAATATGATGTTTAAAAATAAAACTCCAGAAATTCATCTCAGAGGCTGACATCGGGTGAACGTGCAAGCCAATCAATGTTACCAAATAAGAAAGTTTGACGTTCTGGAAACGATGCTTTTAAAGCCTCTAGTGATTTTTTTATTTGTAAGGCGACTCCATTCTGCTGAAGCCATGCATCCTGATTGCGAAAGTTTTTTATTTTGGCTCCAGAAATGCCGCAGGATTTGCACTCACAGGTCATAATTATGTTACATTAACCGAGTGGTTTCTTTCCTCGAAATTTAACAAAAGCTACGCACAGATAACTTTAAAACTGCACTCAGTGAAATCACTCGCTAGGTGTGAATGCTTTCGTGACGCACTCCAGGGCTGTCTTGCTCACTGAAACATGAAAGTGTGCTGCATTATTTGAGAGGAAATAAACATTTACTGTTAAATTTTGGAGAATACCTTCACAGCTTGACAAATAACCTTCTTAAAAATAATAAGTCATTTAGTTAAGCGAGCATTTTATTGCCATGAGAATGAGTTTACCTGCAGTACATAATTGAAAGTTTAAAAAGTGGAAGGTCGTTCTGTTGCATATGTAAGAGCATAGCAACTTGAGGCTCGCCATAATATTACCTTAAAACTGCAGAAAATTATACAATTTCAAAATAAATTTTATTGCCAGTTTGTCCAATTATACGTTAAGCTGCGCAATTCGAGGAGCTACAATTGGATTTGTATGAATTGTTAGTGCAGATAACCGGCCTAAAAATTATTGCATAATTTGTGTATAAATTAACAACTGAAAACAGTTTTTCCATCAAAAAATAAACCGTAGATCATTCAAAATTCTTTTCAAAACAAAAATTTTAAAACTATGTACTATTTTTTCAATAGTCAGCTACGAGAAAAAAGACAAAACTGATCCAGGTGATTAGATGTACGAAAATTAGTAGTCTGTTTCGAAATTTTCCATTGTATCTGAAAAACTATTTTCGAATAAGGTTGATCAGAAAATGAATGACACAGAAATGCACATATCTATTTTCCTTTGCATTACAAATTTGCAGTTTTAATGTTCGGAAATGAAAATTTACCGACTGTATTGTTTATGAAATAACATACAGTGGAAATCGTTTGAATACATGAAACAATATAAAAACGGAGTGAGGAGATGCAGTTTACTCGAAAGAGAATGCGATGGAAGGTAAAGAAACAACATGCAGAAAATTCCGGTCTTTTAGCACGTGACATATACATATCCCCAAGACAAGGATATTTTCTGTAATTAACGAAAACGAACATGGACGCTTATCATAAAAGCTTAGCTGGGATTTTTTTATGTCAATCACACATATTTATTCATCTCTCACATACACCATGCATTTTTTATGCTTATAATAATACGACCCATTTTTCTTAAAATGTTTTCACGAAAGACTGTTTTACATAGAAGGGGCTTACGTGATTCCAAGTAAAGGTCTTCATCTGCGCGGCCACAGTACTGCTGTCCTGGAACTTCGTGGTTGCTCCATTTGTTCTGCATTTACATGCCGTCACGTTGTGTTACTTCACACCCGACTTCCACAAAGGAAATTGAACCTGAAAAGGTGTCATTTTGAAGCAGTGAACGAGGAGCGGAAATGCTTGCAGTAACGAATTGTCTTTTGAAATGGCAATTCGTAGTGCTTTCGAATCCTATAACGGGCTCTGGCATTTCAGTTTACTTTCCAAAGAGTGGATTGTGTATCGGATAAAGATAGAGTACAACATGAGAATTTCAGTTTTTGTTGGCTGAAAATCATAGAAATTAAAAGCAACATATCGAATAATGATAGCTTTGTTTGGATAGTAATTGGACAGAATGTTGAACTGTCATGCATGGTAACTTACCGTGCTTGAGGAAGGCTCATCAGTATAGTCAATTTTAATTATTCCATGAAATGAAATTTTTTGTTATAGAACACTAGTGTTTCGCAGGTTTCAACTAATTCCATTATCAATGTCGACGATTTATTCATATAGCCTCTATATAGATATGTAGACGCGTTTTTAATTACTCTCAGATTGGCTTCTCGAGCTTCCATTCCATTCAAAGTATTCTTGGAACGTCAAGGCCTCCACAGAAATCCAAAATATGCATAATAAATTCTAGCATCTCGTATACTGAATTCCTTTATAACACGTCATCCGAGTAAATCTGAGATTCAAAATTTTAAGTTATAACTCACAGATTGTCAACTATGCTTTCTCTCACTGCGTAGTAAATGAAGGTGCTCTTGTAACTAATTCAATTACACTACATCAGCAAAGTACCGTGAAAAGAGAAACCTCAAACTACCCCACACTGCCTCCTCCAACTCTGAGCTGCAGCGTCCCCAAAGTAGTTTGTTTGTTTTCCATAAACGCATCCTGACATTCCCCAGCCCTAAATTCTACTTTCCCAGATTTTGCTATTTTATTCCCGAAAACGGTCTATTGACTGAATAAACCTCACATGTCTACTATTAAGAATGACCGTCATGTGTTTATATATTTATTTATTTATGTTTCGTGTCACGCTCTTAAGAATAGATAGGAAGATATTAGCACTGGCATTCTTGGTAAGAATTAACACTGGCACTATAATAAGTCACTTTCAAAAAAATTAGAGAGATCCAGAGCCTTATACACTCGAGTCCGTATTGTGGATATCGAGTTCGGCGTGGTATTGCATATTACAATATACATACACATGCTCGCAGTTGCTTTCAGTAATGCTGAATTTCTGTATCTAGGATATGACACGAATTGCTATAGCTACTTCAATTGCGGCTCAAAAATACTGTATTCTAAGTGTTCATTACTGTCACTAGAAAAATAAGTTACCTTTGAAATAAGCTTAAACATGGAACCTCCACTCGAACGTAAAAAAAGACTGAATTGAGAGCGAAAAAGAAGAGCAAGAGAAAGATTGTCTCAAGAACAAGAACAACAAGCTGTTGTAAGGCAACAGAGGCGGGATCAGTATGCAAGTAGTTCACAAGAACGACTAGAGGCCATACGCTCAGCAGCAAGACTAAGGCAGGCGCAGAGGCGTGAGCAAGAGGATGATGACCAGTGTTATGTTCGTAGAAGGAATCTTAGAATAGCCGCGCAAGAAAGCTGAAACTGAGGCAGAATCAAGCAAAGAGAGATATGACCAACAGATTTGCCATCATTTTTGATGGCACGGCTACACTAGTTTTAAATAAATTAGTCCCACCTCATATTTTGAATCGAGCCAATCATCATAAATAGTAATATCAATCTTAGTCGTTTCTGAAATTTTTCTTCTCCTATATACCTTTTCCTACTTTTATTCAGCATGTTTTATCGTCAAGGCATCACAGCCAGCAATGTTGAATCCCTAGCTTGTTTACGCTTATTTTCTTCAATTAATAAGTCTGTATAACAGCTCATAGTCCCCTTCAATTAGGCTCATAATACTCCAATACTGGTCTACAATACCTGTCATCACCACTTCCAAACTCTAGCTCCATGACGTTTCCAAAACTAATTCTAATCAGCAGGAGCACCAGGAGGACACTTACCGTCAAGGGTCCTACATCACCTAGAGGGTCCTCACAAGTGCAGAGTTCCTCTCAAGCTGTCGTGCCTCCCCCACCGAAATGCATAATAATTTGGTCACACACGTCGAATTGGAGGGTAATTTTTGCAATTTTTTGCAAAATTTTCAAGAGTTTCCCTTACTTAAGAGGGTCTTCAATAAAGAGCATACCTTTCTAATTGTGAACAGAAATATGACTGTGACTTGCTGCTCATAACTGGTCTTGCGAGTAATTATTCCTGACACATGAGGTGAGGCAACGAATTTTAATTTATGTCTCTCATTTCAAATAAAATATGATAAAATTAGTAAAATGTTTCCTTTCGCTCTCGATAGGCTCACAAAATTGTATTAGGTTGGGGCATATTAGTAAACTAATTAGAGAAAAAAAGCGATCCCCCATCGCTCTCAGCCAGTTTGCTGCACTCATTTCTGTCCCTTCTATGACACTGAAATGAAGTCTTCACGGACACGTGAGGAGAAGAAAAGAATGGCTCACTTCTTAGCGATGTGCAACCGTTAAAGAGATGATTTTTTACCATTATATTTATTGTCAAGCTATTCACAAGCTAGTGGAACATGGGAAAATATCCATTAGCAATGACATGAGACATATTACATATACAAAAATTTAGAGTAAAATGAAATCGAAAAACACAGATTTGCAGGAGCAAAAAAAAACGAATACATTTTTTGACACTGTATGTAGGTATGAAATAAGTATCTATGTAATAATAGACCCACACGTGAAAAAATTCAGGAGTTTTTTACTGAATTTTTTTGTTTGATTTGCGAGTGAA
The DNA here is from genome assembly GCA_006783055.1 of Trinorchestia longiramus. Taxonomy (NCBI): domain Eukaryota; kingdom Metazoa; phylum Arthropoda; class Malacostraca; order Amphipoda; family Talitridae; genus Trinorchestia; species Trinorchestia longiramus. Next base: position 406,327 of record VCRD01000039.1, on the reverse strand, counting down.
CACATGCTTTGCGAAAGAGTTTCCACATTAAAGGGTGTTCCTTTGGTATCCACCACACAATGCTTACAATAATACAGGGTGGGCCACAAAGTATGCCTCATTAAAGAACTTTTATAACTCAAAAACTATTTGGGTTAGAATATAAAACAATGTCAAAACATTTATTATATATATGAATTTTACTAAAAAATAACATTTAAGTGTGGAAAACAATCTCGGTTAAGTGACGCCCGTTTTCGCAACAGCACATTTCTAACCTTTTTTTAATTTTCTTTAACCTTCGTTAATGTGTTGCCGTTAATTTGCCTTATTTCCTCTTGGATGTTTCTCTTAAATTAAGCAATTGTGGTAGGTTTATTAATGTAAACTTCTTTCTTAAGGTATCCCCATAGATAAAAGTCGGGTATGGTTAGGTCCGGGGATCTAGGCGGCCAGTTAACATCGCCATGCCGAGAGGTCAATTTTTGCGGAAACAAGGAATGTAAAAGACTTATTGTTTCTCTCGCGGTGTGACTCGTGGCGCCATCTTGTTGATACCAAATGTTTCTCAGATGTCTTGCTTCGAGGTGAGGTTCAAAGAAAGTAGTGATCAACAAGATGACGCCACGAGTCACACCGCGAGAGAAACAATAATTCTTTTAAATCGTTCGTTTCCGCAAAAATTGATCTCTCGGCATGGCGATGTTAACTTGCCGCCTAGATCCCCGGATCTAACCATACCCGACTTTTATCTATGGGGATACCTTAAGGGAAAAGTTTACATTAATAAACCTACCGCAATTGCTCAGTTTAAGAGAAATATGCAAGAGGAAATCAGGCAAATTAACGGCAACACATTAACGAAGATTAGAGAAAATCTTAAAAAAGGTTAGAAATGTGCTGTCGCGAAAACGGGCGTCACTTAAAAGATTGTTTTCCACACTTAAATGTTATTTTTCAGTAAAATTTATAAATCTAATAAATGTTTTGACACAAAGTTTTATGTTCTATCCCAAATAATTTTTGAGTAATAAAAGTTCTTTAATGGGACATCCTTTTTGGCCCACCCTGTACAATAAGCATTGTATCGTGGATACCAAAGGCACATCCTTCAATGTCGAAACTCCTTCACAAAGCTCGCGTCTACTGGCAAATCAAACGAAAAATTCAGTCAAAAACAAGTGATTTTTTTCGCGTATGGGTCTACTAGTGACTTTATGTCTAACACAATTGACACACAAACAAAATAAGTCAATCGTTTTAAGAATACTTGAATTTTAGGGTGGTTGGGTTTTACATGTACTACTTGGATGTAAGTAATTAAGAAACAAAGTCGAGGTTTACAGCACTGCTGACATTGCTTATATATAACCGTTAACCTGATAAGTACGATACTAAATAAGCTCCTTAGTTTACATAGTATTGCGAACAGTACTGTTAAATTGGTCAAATGTTTTTAACAGTAATTCTATTAAGGAATTTAAAAATCATATATAAAATTAATTGTGATATGTTAAATTCACTGAAAAATTATGGAATGCCTGGGGCGAACATGTTTCTTTGAAATTAATTTATTGTGAATATTCTTGATCCTGGGCATTTCATAAAGAATCGTCATAGATTCACTTGCAAAAAAATACCAAAAAAACTGCTGTGAAGTTCTCTTTTTGCATTAGGCAAAGTACAAACGTGCATTTGCTTATAGAGATTTCAAGTTGACACTGAATTAGCAATATCACATCTCAATTTAAGTTGCCCATCTAAATTCACATTAGAGAACAAGGAGGAGGAGCTCCATAAATCTATCGAGATAACTGGTTAAGAAGTGGCCATCGTTGCAAACTAATTCAGTAAAAATGGATTACTGGTGATTTGGAGAGACGAAAATAAAACTTGCAGATTTGAGAATAATAATTATCATTCAATTGAAGTTTTTGTACGCTAAAAGCATGGTAATCAGAAGGTTTTTCAAGCGTCGTAGCATCAAAATTTCCTGGTTGGACTCTTGCTTTTTCCGTGTCATAGCACCAACTTGAAAGTTTTACATAAGATTAGGATATAACGTTGATGAGTTCAAACAAAATGTATTGATAATACCAAAAATAGATTAATAAATAAGCGTTACGATTAAAAATTCTAACTCGTGCTCTCGAAAACATGGAACACCTTTTTATTTGAATAAACTGCTCTGGACGTCAGAAGCTACAGTGATTCACAACTTTTAACCCTGCAGCGATATTTATAGGCGCGTCATTTTAGGGAAAAAACTTGAATATCATCAAATATTAAGGAGTTATTGGCCAGATATATGCACATTCATAAAATTTGAGGTAAAATAATGTATGATTAAAATGCAGAAACGTACTATCGCCTGTAATGACAGGAATAAATGACCCCAGGACATTATTGACAAGCCTTAGTTCCATATTTGTGAAAAATTATGTTCACTAACAAGCACGTAATACAACTAGACTAAAAACACCTCATCAAAAGCCCTATGAATTATTTATAACGTTCGAATACGGTAGAGAAAATAAGTTTTTTCAAAAGCTCATGAATAAACTCGACCGTTTTCTTTAAAAAGTTTTTATTGAATTATATCTTTGCCCACAAGCTTATCGCGATTATTGCACATAACCAATTAGGGACACATATAAATTTTCTAAAGCAATTGAAACTCGAATGCAGTTTACATTTTCACCTCAAACTCTTCGAATCGGAGTATTTATAGCAAAAATACCTTGTTTCCTCAAGCAAAATATAAATATCATTTTTGTCTTTGACCTCGGTAGTTTGATTGAAGTGCGCCTTGCCTATGAATAAGAACACAAATTTGGGAACGACGTCGTCCAATTGGCGGTATAAACTGCAACGCCAACAAGATTTTGCAACTGAAATAGAAAGAAACATTGCCGAGTTTCAAGCTGCTGCATTTTCTGATCTCGTTTCATAAGTCAAAAATCTATGAATTTTTGAACAACAGCATGACAAATAGCGTAGCCAAGAAAATCGTCAGCCAATGATGACGGGAAGTGGAACCACTGGAAAAGGAAAATCTATGACCAAGAAATCTCACATTGAACTTAAAAAAATCATTTTGTGGAAAAATAAATATTTTCCAGTAGAGAGAAGTTTTTTGAATATAATGTTATTCACTACTGTAACCAATATAAATAAAGTATTTAAAAACATATATTCAGTCTGAGAAAGAGAAACTTTTATAGCTGAAGAGAAAAAATTGACAAATTAAAATGCCCGTCATCAAAGTTACGACTTGAAAAATGGAAATTAATATTTACTTTCCGATTAAATATTCAAAAATGAGAACCTTTATCCGATAGAAAAGCAATTTAAAAATGTTTAGCCAATTATCTACGGAACTAAAACATGCAGCAAAAAAGCGAAGAATAAAAACTGAAATAAATATATTCAACAAAAAATGAAAAGTCAAAGCTTTAATTACAGGAAATTTGAAATGATAAAAATTCTCCACGGACGAGTACATTTTAACTTGAGCTCATCTCATGCCATTACGCTTGGGGAAGATTTAACTAACCCATTAATTGTTTAGAATTATTTATAAAATAATTGAACAACCGAACTTTTCATCTCAATGAAAACATGAACAATTTGTATTGTCCTCTAAATCCAACCCTAGACCCTTTAAATCTAGGAATGGTATCCTTACTAGTAGCCAAATTAAAAATACTACTACAGTTTCATTTTCTAATATTTATTTTATACATTTATATTTTATTCATTGTATGTATTTCATTTCAGATATTTTAAGCTCCAACTGAAGAGACAAAAAGTGGGTCTTGCCACAGCGCAAGACGAGGCAACGACGCTAGCGTTCCCGTCCTGTCAACTACAGCCGCTCTCACTGACGTATAGGTGAACTCTTGGCTGACTTCTACAAAACTTATTCATAACTTTAGCCTGTATCTCACCTGAACTTATCTCTGCTTACTTCCAATGCAGAAATAAATTCTTTACAAACACCTAGCCGTTAATTTCTCAATTAAAAACTTAGTAGAAAGTTAAAATTGCTCGCAGGCATTCGTTGAAAATATAACTACGAAGTCGAAATTTGAAGGCGTGAGAAGTTTTAAGTTACGGGGAGGAGACCAGAGATGAAGGAGGCTGCTGTGTGAAGATCGTCACGGTTCGATCTGTTGGGGTTATTCAGAGCATTATGAGTATAAGCAAGTTTGGATGAGTTTGGTATATATTATATAGAGTTGAATAAGGCAATAGAAACGAGCCGTTTGGCCCAATCTTGGGCTGCTATCCAAGTCCCATATCGTCATGCTACCCAAGTCCCATGCTTTCAAAAATATTGCACCCCGAAGTGGGCATATTTGACTTAGAAGTACAATCTAAGAAGAGCTAAAAAAGATACTCTAAACTCTGATCAGATGTATCAGTATCAGTTTATCACCAGCTTGGTCGACTGGTGAACGAACCTGCTTGCGAGCGTGAAGACCCGGGTTCGAATCCCGCTGCCGACATGGTTGACGCGGCTAGAAATACGGCATGGGACTTGGGTAAAACAACCGAATAATTATCGAAGTAAGTATCCGACTCAAGAATGGGCCAGAAGGTTCGTTCCTATAGCCTCATTCTATTCTATTCTATTCTATTCTATTCTAAAACAGAATTAACAGAATTTTTGAAACCAAGAACAATGGGGTTCATCTGTTCAATGATAAAGAAGATTCATTTTGCAAGATTCTCACACACGTGAGACAAAATATCTTTATTTTACTTTCAACTCGCTCTTCGATCATAATATTACGTCTTTAATGCAAAATTACTAGTTATGCCATACGTGCAATAAAATTATACACAAAACCCGCTTATTTCGGGCTGTTTTTAAGATTTTCCTTCTTCCGTATTTCACTTGATAACACTGTTTTAATTATTGTGCATGACTGTACACACTCTAGGTACCTTGAACAACGCTTTTGAATTTAAGTCGGCGTGCGAAAACATTGGAATGCAAAACTCTACAGCCTTAAATTGCTCTTTACGTCAGGGCAGTAATTGTTCTAGTGCTAAACAAATGTTCTACATGAAATACCTAGTAAGTTATATTTAATTTTCTAGCTCTGTGATTGAATTACAATCTTCCATTTTCCACTTATGAAGGTGCGTGTATGACAGAAGCTGCACATAAATATAATGAAAAATAGGCGTGAGAATTGTTCACTAATATTTTACTTCGTTATTTTGAGGGTTTTACAAATCTAAGATAAACCTGTCCCACTATCGTTTGTAACTGCCCTCAAAAAATGATACGGAAACAACGAATTTAAATAATGGCTGAAATATTTTTATGAATGCTGCATTCTTTAGGATTCTTTAAATCTACGTCAGGGATCATTTTACCGCGGTGTTGCCATTAATTTGCAATTTCTCGTATGGTATTTGTGGAGAGCCAGAAACATAGGCAATTGATGCAACAACTTCGTATGGAGTTGGAAATGTACGATGCTCGATATGAAACTTAGAGTCCATTACCTAGCAGAGCTCCAAGAAACTGCCTTGTTGGTGCCAACTGAGTTCAAAAAGTGCAGAGTTATTTGGAGAAGGATGAATAAATAAAAGAACTGTTACGCAAGATTTTCTATGAACAAATACAAAGAAAGAGGCTTAGAAAGTGAACATTATAAAAGCTACGCACGAGCGATTAAAAAATGGTATGTAATGAGTCATGTAAGAAGTACTAGGCGCAGTTTTGAATAAAATATAAAAGGTGATGAAGCAGGATCAACGTGTGTTTCGATAAGATTGGTCTTAAAACAATACGAAAAGTCCTGCTTTCTTAACTTGGTTTCTTTTGCAACTTAAAATCTCAGCAGCTAAGACGATAATGCACATTGTGTAAGATGTTTTTCAACACCCACATTTTATAACAGAGGCAACTTTTCGTGTATTTCAAAAAGGAAATTTTGAAATAAAGAACTTTTCAAACAATAAACCATTTGTTAAAAGAACTATGTCTCCCAGATAAATTTAGATGTAAAAGGTGAAAATTTTAATTTCATTTTAGTTGTTTCTTAATTAACAAAAATTACACACATACTATAAACCAAACTCAGGGGTAGAACGCACGCAAAATAATTGTTTTTAAGAAATATGTTTGTAACAACTAATACGGTTTTATGGTAAGTTCATCTTTCAAAGGCCTTGAGCATGAGTTAATTTTTTCCAAAAACCATTTATCACTTTCTGACAAGTACAAAACATCAGTTTGAATGAAGTGGTGCGTTACACTAGCCCTCGGGTTTCATGCGTGTCTGTTGCCATCAAGGTGCATGCCAACTTCTCAGCAAAGAGGGGGGAAATACGAATTATTTATTGTAGGAAAAAAGGACCTCAGTGTAAACTTTCAGCGTGAAGAATAGGGTCAAGAAACTGAAATTTTCATAATACATTTAGCTAATATTTTAGCTTGAGCAACTTTTTTAAGGATGAAAAGGACAACACACTACCTACTTGTTGTAAGCAGTTGAGATGAATTAGAAATGTTTCCAAAGAGCACTTTGAATTCATAAGTTTGCATACATAATGCAGTGTCATATATTTCATGTTATCCCCCTATTAATATTCTATGAATCCATGGCCACAACTGTTTGATAACACTAATTTTTAAAACTTTTTCAAATTTTAACAATGATGCTCCGTAGTTTTAATCGTTTTAATTTCAAGAAGTACAACAGCTAACAAACTACACCGTAGCACTCCTCAGTTTTAACTGCAGCCGTGTCCCACAGCTCTGCAATTGTCAATAAGCAGTTTTACACGCGACACGAATCCGAACACTGAATAAATTAAGCTGTCGCGCAGATTGTATCTACAAAAGTTTATCACAGAAAATGTCCCTCCAAATTTTTGATCATCGTTTGTGTGTCATCAGAATATAAAAGTTGATAGAAATTCGCACTCCTGTAAAATGCTCCTTAAAGAGAAGTTTTCACACAAGATAGACAAATTGGGTAGGAAGAAGCATTTAGTTTAGTACAGTTACGGAAAGAGATCATAGTGTATTAAGACACCCTAGAGCAATTTTTTTACTTTGGTATTGAATCAACATTAAAAAAACCTGATTCGTGTTCCTTTCAGATCAGATCGTGGTCAATCAGCGCTTTTTGTGGAACGTTTGTGTAACAGGTTATGCTGTGGACATTTGTGACAGTGACTGGAGGGTACAACCCCATATCACTGAATACTAATTCTGCAGCTGTGTAATGAACCATCCTCTGTCTGTCGGAAAGGCTTTGTTCAACCATGGAATAACCTCAATTAGTAAGGGCAGTTTATGCAGCTGTGTGTCTAATTATGTTTAATGGCTACAAATTTGTCAGCTGTTTCATTAACTCATCATCATAAGCGATACTTAACGAGGCCTGACAGCCCCAATTAATGTGATTGGGAAGGATGACCACGCATTTGGTTGTGCTTGCTAGCAATCAACACACATTTGGTTGGGTTGTTATTGCCACACATTTGGTTAGGCTTACAAGTGATTGGTAAAGATTTAATCGTAATTACCATTGATTCGTAGAAATTTGATTAGGGAATAGATGTACTACAAATTCTGCATGCAGTTCTACACCAGTTGATTGCACCGATATAACACCATTATTCAATCAATATCCAGATACATCGTCTTTTTCACCGATATTTCTTCATTACTCAAAGAAAATGAAATTAAAAACTATGATGTAGTAAAGAAATATTATATCATATTTATTTCAAGAATTTCTTGAAACAAAGCACTCTAACTAAACACAAAACACACTGTGACTGAAAAACCACCGAAAAATAGTCGAACATTCAATTCCTAAATGTTATGTTGTAGTGCATCACCTAACACGAGAAACAAATATCATTTGAGTTCTATCCGGATTTACAACACATGTATACACGATGTGTTGTATTTTTAAAGTCAGTTATTTCGTGAAATCCCACAAATTATAGTAAAATCAGGGCACAGTCAGATTTGCTGGAGTTATTTATGAAATTCATTATGCATGATAAATTACGATTCATTTCATCACTTATATGAAATTTAGCGTGCAGAGTTTCGATTCGCAAAAGTCAATACAAAATGAAACTATAGGGAATATTAAGATGGGCAGAGTATTTCACACTAACTTCAAACACAAAAGCAGCAGTAAAATTCTTTTTAAAGTGAATCAATATATTCTGTTGCCAACCTTTAAATTGTGAGCGAAAAGTCAGGGAACATTGCGAATGTTTTTGAGTGAAATGCATGTAGTTCCAGTAAATAATAGTCTTGTGTCCCCGGACTTGCGGCAATATCCTTTCTTTATTCTTGTATTATAAGATGAATTTTCATTAAAATATCCCTCACAGTTAGTTCTGATATCTCATTGCATAGAATAAGCAATTGTTTTACGTTACAGTTATTTCCTTCGTTTTAATGCATCATTTAATAATGATGTTTTCGTTCCGTCAAAAACCCATTAAAACTTTACTTTCTGAAAGAATCCTTTAAATAATTCTTCTGCAATCAATTATTGAAAAAAAAAATTATCTAGTAGGCATTTCTATCATTCCTCTAAAAAATCCTTTCGAAAGTGCAAAATGTAATATATGACCAATTTAATAATGAAAATGACGAATATGACTATTGCAAATTATGTTTGCATTAATTCTTCTGCCTGTCTTCTCATTAAGAAGAGTGCATCAACTGCAACATCTTTTGCATCTCAAAATAAACAATCTTCTCCCAGAGTTATTTTCAGTTTTTCAGCAGATTCATTTACTTTGATCGTCGACATTTTTAGACCTGTACCCCGGAAAGAATTTACGCTTAAAATATCACACTCTCGTGTGTGATGCGAAGTCAAGCAGTTTGCAGGCTCTGTCGTCATTAAAAAATGTTTGAAAAACCTCAGCTCGTTAGGAAAAATATAACAGGGTAAATAAAATAAACTTCATGGCACTAAAATATTTATACTTAACTGGAAAACTAATATGAATACTTGATGGGAAAGATGAGTAAGTTTTAACCAATGAATAAAAAGAACACAGACAATACTCGATCAGGTAAGGCTGTATGACATAGATGTGCATGGAGCCTTTCTCTCTTAGATATGCAGATTAATTAATAGCAGACGCTGAGCATCTATGCTCAATAAAAAGTTTGTGAGATTCTTCAAAAGTTTGGTTTTAGTCACAACTATATTTTTTATCTTCCAACTTGAATATTTTCAGAAAATTTAATTAAAGAATAGTGCTAGCAAGATATCAAATGTATTGCACCTACATATGTACTCATCTTTTATCTCGTTAGCAGGAATCATTGATTTCTAACACATACCTCTTCATAAGCAGGAATAAGAAAACAATGCACAGACGACCTTGCTATCTCAAACACATAGCACTTTCCACTGCAATCTCACATTTCAATTCAAGGTACTACGCTTGAGGTATTGAGGTGTGTTCAAATATATACTTTAAACTTTCATTTAAAAAATGATACATACATTTTTCATTTCGTTATAAAATCCTAATTCCATAGTGTTGTAGGTATCTAAATACTAATAATAGAGCAGCATAAGTTGTATATCTCAAAAGGTAGCAGGCTGGAAAAAGTGCTCTAGCGTTTAAGTTAAGGATGGTTAGTACAGTGATTGTGAGAAGGAACTTATATGTTGTTAGCCACGACTACAAAGCAATTGTGCTGCAGTGTTCCTTAAGTAAAATAGCGTCCGTGCTGAGCAGCTCTGCGTGTGCAAGTATGCAATTTTGCATGGGAAGATCTAAAAATGTTTATTTTTTTGCCGTCACAAGTAAATGTGTGCCGTCACCAAAATTACTTTTTTGGTGAATTCCTAAAGATGCACAAACTTCACATAAAACAATCACAGATGTGAATTTTCGCTCATTTTCACTGTATTTCATAAAAAAAGTAAAAAATATCTTTGAATATGATTCAGATTTTTCGCTCGGATCGCACAACCACATGCAAAACGTTGCAAATTTTAGCTGTAGCCAAGCTCCAAATTTTGAGGTGCTCAGCTATGTTGTTATAAAAGTTTTTTTCAGTGCAGAATATAGTGTGAAAATAACTGCTAACTTATTATTTAAGCAAAGTTATGGAAACACAAAGCTATGGAAACATATGGCGAAAATCTCATATATGATTTCGAAATTTTTGGAGCATTTAAAGTTTTTGTACAGTGCAAGTGTCAATACAAACTGCTCACAGATAAACGCTAGCGGATTAGGTATGATTCTCAGGTCTAGCATTCGAAGTATTATGGGAAGTTCTGAATATTCAATTGTAGACAGTGTATTAAATGCGCAATAGGAGTAGAATTCGTCCTTCATTGTTGTTATGTAAATACAGGTAGCAAATAATTTACAAAATGGTTCTCATCTTGTAAAACCTGCACAAGATTTACGGTAATTTTTATGAGTTTCTTAGGCGAAGCAATTTTAACAAGCATTTTCAAACCTGACAGGAGCGATTTACTTTTACCTATTTAAATGCATTTTACCTATTTAAATGCATTAAATAAGATCCTTCTCGGAAGAAATAACACATCTGACTGTGCCAGGAACCAGAGGAAAGACAGAGTTAATCACCCACCGTTATTGCAGTGATGTGTTATAGACAGCATCAGTTGTCAACCACACACATGCTCCAGAGAGCTGGGATTAACGCTAACAATCAGTTTCCTTTGATAGACTCTTAACCCACTTTACAAACATTTTTATTCAGCTGAAATTATCCTTCCAAATACGAGCAGACATTTGCTTGTGTACCAACATTATAATTTAAAAAGCATTCGGGAAGCTCTTTCTCTGCTACCAAAATCACACCTTCAAAGAACGAGCAAAGACTTCTTGTGGCTGCATACTCCTCCCCGGTCCCCTCTTGAGCACATCTGACTCTGAGTTTGATTTATTGCAGGCCTCTGGTGGAGGAAGAGTCGTATCTCACACCGCCTTTACCTCGGACCAATCACAATCGAGAATTACCCACTTAAATATTGTAGTAACGCTTCAACTCTCCCAATAAATCATAGAAGACCACGTGACTCCTTCTTTTCATCACTTCCCAATTTAATCTAGGGAAGAACACTGACAATTTCATCAATTACATTCTCGTATGTACGAAAATTTACGTATGTAACAATTATAGTCTGAACTTCAGTTGATTTTCCTCAAAAAAAGAGCCCCTAAATATGCTTTTTTAGTACATTTGCGTGCTCTAGGCGGTGATTATAATATTAGCTGAGTTATAATGCTGAGAGGTAGAAAATTTTTTATCAAATGGTGGTAGTTGAAAAGCACCATATGTTACTGAAACTTTTGAAATAAAAGAATCTGTTAAATTGCAACAAACTATTGTATAATAAATAAATAATCTTCTCTGGACAATAACCATACTGATTACTTCAAAGTTCACTCCTCAAAAAACTACACTAAAATATCCGCTAACAGTGCCCTCAAGGCACCCTGAAAACGCACCAAGTCTTTATAAGAAAAACATTTATGTATTCTACGCCCAAGAAAACTTAATATTGCTTATTAAATAAGATAAAAATCCTGCTTTATGCTGTAATGTACGTCCTATCGTAATGTCAGAGCAGCAATAACAGCAGTAAGGCTGGCAGACGATAATTCGAGACGTGAATTTGGAGTTGACATGAAAACTTGAAAGCATTGGTGAAACCCTTCGATTGAGGGCGTCAGAGTCGAGGTGTCGCATGAAAGGCACATGAAGCTACTGCAATAAGTCAGAGTGCTTCTCACATCGCCGAAGATACAAGAAAGAGAGTGAGTCCACAGTACTGAAGTGGATCAAAGCTTCAAGTGATGATCATTCGATTTCCCCCCTACGGGTGGTGTGAGGTCATCTTAGGGACGGTGGAAGGTTATTTTAGGAGCGATGTAAGGTCAACTTAGAAACGGCGGATGTTTACCTTCGGAACGGTGTAAGGTCACCATAGGGACTGTGTAAGGTCGCCTAAAGGACACTGTACGGTCCCTTTAGGTAATGTGTAAGGTCACTAAAGGAAAAAATACTGAATGTTACATTAGAGACAGATCTTATGGACGCTGTAAAATATCTTAGAGATCGTCAAAGTGATTGTGTACAACAATAGATCATCACAGGAACGATAATCACACACTGTAGGGACAGTGCAAGGGAACTTTAAAGATGTAAGGTCAGTTAGGAATATTATAAGGTCACATTCTAAGGTGTAAATACTTTAAATTTTCTCATGATTCAGATTGTCTCAAGAGAACGAAGAATGGTGACGTTAGCAGGAGCCTGTGTGCAATTGTAGTGCATACACGTGACTGAAATACGTGTGGGTGAGTAAAGAGCGTGTACGTGACTGAAAAAGTTTTGTGTGATTGAGGGGTATGTGTACGATTGATGCCTTCACTTTAGACGTTATGGGACTTGGGGAGCAGTCCAAGAATAGACCAAATGGCTTGTTCATGTTGTCTCATTTTATTCTATTATTTCTACTATTAACTAAATTATTGTTGTGCTTTTTGTAGTAAATCTTAATCTTGTATCTCTCTCTATCGTTGAGATTTAAACCTAGCAATAATTTCTTATCCTTTCTATGCTGTCAATGCTCGTTTCAGATGTTTTGACTGAAAAAATTTAGAACATAATGCCTCAAATGTTTTATTAATAAATAATAAATATGTCTAAAATTTTACATGTTGGCCTGGAAACATTTATTATTATTATTATCATTGTTATTATCATTATATTCCCAGTTTGACCACTGCAGTGGAAACATTTACAAAGCTTCATCTAATAGCAGTTCAGCACAATAGAGTTATGCATCCGATGAGGGGTAAAATATACAGTAAAATGTATTTCTAAGCAAGTACCGTTTTAACATGAAGAGCAAGCTCATTTTTAACATATTTTTTTACGAGAGAGCCTGGACTTTCATCCACTTTTCACCAACATTTTCCGTACATTAAGGCACTATTCGTATCACACAATCAGCTTTTCCATCCTCATAGAATCCTGAGCCTCACTTGCTAACCATTTCAGCACGTGTGTTGCAGCCTCGTCATGGTAAAAGACGGCTGAGGTGCTTCTTCAAGTGCGTGAACAACTGATGCTCACTGAGTGCTAAGTCATCGCTATTATGAGCGCCATCAATTTGTTCTCAGCCATATAACGCAATGAGGTCTTGGGTTTGATGAGCCACTTGTGGACGAGCAATATTGTGAAGCACAAAGCGATCCCTCTTGTGTTTGTACACTCTTCTTTAAATGCTCTAACCAACTTCTTACCATTTCAGCGGTCTTAGCCTTCCCTCCATACACTTCACTAATCAGGCTATGAATTTCGGCGGATCTCGTGGTTGTTGCATTCTGAATACACTAAGTTCTTCAAGTGGTGTCCTTAATGAGACTTAAAACATTTTTCTTCGAGAGCACAGACTATCGAGAGCGGAAAAATAATACTGTCTATGAAAATATTACGAGTTTCTAATATCTGGGTGTTAGTAAGAAAAGTCTGAAGATCTAAATCAACCGTAAAAACTTACTTGCTTTCCCAAGACTATAAAAGTCTTGGTATCGTAGGAATTATAAACAGCGACATCATACGTAATTTGGTGAACAAATACGTATAACAATGATGATTGCAGAAATGATGACGCTCATAGCGTTATGGCTTCAAGGGACATACAATTGCGTATACAATTTTAAATGGCATTTGATCGCATATGCAATTTTTGAGCATATGAGTCTTAGGCAAACTTAAAATCTGAAACATGATATCATTGTACCAGTTTTTGCTTTCAGGGTAATTCTTAACTTCCACGTACATAAAAAAAGAACTCATCGAATATCTGCAAACTATTTCTTTGAGAATAGTCAACAAATTTGTGGATCAAATAGTATTTTTTTAAAAAGAGATATAATGATATTATGTGAGCTGCAACAGAATGAACAGTATACATATTTCTACATATATACGTTTGACACCGGCTTGTGAAGGTTTCACACCAGAAAAAAATATAAAAAATTGTTTATTTTTGTAAGAGTATCTCGCTATGCCGTACCTATTTTTCTTCACAGATCGATGAATTATTTATGGGCAAAGAATGCAATTCAAGTCCACTGTGCTTGAACAGGAGGCTCCTTATGCGCGGAACACCTACACTGAAATTGAGTGTTTTCTTGAGATTGTTAATTCACCGCGAGAGCTGCATATCTACCTCTACCGTAGAACACACTTCTCAATTTGGATTAAAAAACTTCCCCTTTTTATTCAGATTGAGTTCCTCAAACGTTCACCGTAAACACATTGCTAGAATGTCCTTTGATCGATGTAAACATCTTTGAAGTGTAAGATAAAATCTACAACTTTGATCGACTAGGGGATACACAATACCTGAGCACAGTAGGTTTGAAGTAAACACTACTAGTTCATGCATGCACAGGGAACCTTAATAATTGTATACACACTTTAAATAATTGTGAAATCAGTGCTTTTTAAAATACATACTGTTTTCAAAATTTAGCCGAGTGTGCTAGCGTTATTTTATTGCTTTGTCAATGCCTTTTTTCAAACTGACATCAGTTCTGATCCAGGCACTGTTGATAATTCGAGGCAATGGAATCTCAAACATCACCATACATTTCTTTTGGTATTTGTGTGCATTCTCGTTCAACTGCCGCTCTCAATTCAGCAACTGCTGCAGGTTACATGGCGTAGATTTTATCCTTTAAGTACTCGTATAAAAATTCCTGCTGTGTGAGATCTGGTGAAAGCAGAGCGTATTCTACAAAGCCTCTTCGTCCAGTGCACTCGTACGGAAAGATCCAATCAAAATAGGACAACATTTCGCAAACAAACAGAAATCAGTTTAAAAACAAGCCTTGATAAAACAGTAATATAATAATATCTGTAGATTTTATCAAAATTTAAAGTGAAAAGCATTTCACTAAACACTGATAATTATTTAAAGTGTGTATACATTTCTTGGGGACACCCTATTCATCGTTCATCATTTTAAAGCCTTAAACTACAGAGGCCTTGTTTCTGTTTCGAATACTTATGATTTATGACAATGGTGAATAGTCAAAATGTAACATTTTATTTCTTTCCTATAATTGAGAGTTTGATTGATCTTCAAGCCAATGAACAACATCATGATTCAATTAGAAAAAATAGCTGTTTAATTTCACGATCCGTGTTCTAAGGAGAACAAAATGTTTCCTGAGCTTGCTACAACTTTAAAGGTGATTGAGTTTAGAAAACTTGAGTGCGCTTAGAGAACCTGAGCTCTCGAACAGAACTTGAATGTGCTTAGAGAACTTAAGTCTGCGAAGTCAGTATAGACGAGAAATCCCTCTGACTGTGTGGCTGTCGTTTGTTATCAACCTGTGGGAACGAGCGTAATGATTTCTTCGACGAAAGACCTTGTTTAGTTTCAACAGTGGTTGCGCTTGGGTAAAATAGTTCGGTGGTAGGAAATCCGGAGTTTCTTTTGTGGCGAACTTATGTTGTTTCAGGCCATCGTGCACTCCAGTTTGCAGGAATGTCACTGTTTAAGCTGAAATGTGTAGTGCGTAACTGTTCAAACTCTTGCTGCGACAGAGTCTTATGAAGTCGTATGGTTCTGCTCTGAACGGAGATTAGCTTCGTTCGAAGAGTTTCTTATTGTAGAGTGAACTAGCGATCCACTAGAAAACGCGTCTGATTCGGTAAGTCTCCGTAACCTATGTTTGAATGAAAAATACATTCTGTGTTCAATATAACCGTACGTCGTCAGCAAAAAGTAATCAGAATTAGCTTAACCATTGTGTACTGACTAAAGAATACCTATAAATTTTTCTGTACTGAAACACGCATCATGGGCACATTTTTGTTTTTTTAGGAAAGATACATGATGATAAAATAAAATCTTTAGCTCCCCTTTTGAGTAAAACGATTTGGTGGGTAGATTTTCGAACATGTTGCATGGTATTGTTTGTTATTTTACAATGTTAGTGTCAACATTTTCTGATCACATGAACTATCAGAAGTTTTTCCTTACATGTTAACATTAACCAGCCATCTTTACGTCCCACTTTTAATATAGTTTTTGTACATATTCCAGAGAGCCATCAACGAGGTTTCAATGAGTGACGTGGAAGTGATTCATTTGACAAGTGAGCCAATGATTCTTTTGAGTCCAGGTGAGGGCATACCGACGTCAAAGGATATACCTAAGTCCAATAGGAGAGATCGCATGCCATCTCGATTCTCGTTCGACAATTTTAAAAATTAATGAAGCAAGAAAAACCATTGCAGAAGGGAAGCTTTTTTGAAAGGAATAAATGAAGCTTATTGAAGATTCCTCAACCAATGAGCTCATAGAAACAAGTTTAATGAACAATGGGCCGGAGACGATATGGTGCAATGTCATTTTCAATGTAGATCATTTTTTAATATTGAATGCCCGACCTTGTTGCAAAAATAATCTTAACTTCAAAAGGGTCAAATATGCACTGAAAAACATGAAATTTTGTGTCCAACCATGTTTTTTATCGATGAATACCGGGCCGTGATAAATATACTGGCCAAGTGGAACAAAGGTTGTATGGAGAAAAGACCGCTATGTCCACTCAGTCCATCACAACAGCAATGCTTTAATGGCGTTATGTTGTAAGTAAGAATATAAACGCGTTGGGCTATTTAGAGGAACACAAGAAATGAACTTCGCTTAGCGTAAACGGACAGATTAACTTCCTAATGAACAATCTACCTCACTATTCCAACATATTTTCTACTGTTCTCGTGCAAATTAATATTCATGCAGTACATGGTTTATATGTATTCAATCAACAAAACCCAAGAATACCTAATGAAAATTATTTAAGAATAGTCAAGTGTTGTGCAAACTTGTAAAATTTCACCACAGTTGAATACAAATGAAATTTTTACGTTTAGCTTCATTACATCGATTTCTATCGAAAATAATGTTGGGCGATACATTGATACAGCAGCAAGCAATTTTTTGCAATCATTAATTTACAATTTAACAAATTCCATGATAGCAAAACTTACCTGCAATCTGTCTGACGTACTTACAATGGAGATTAACTTCACATAATATTTTTACACAATTTACTAAATTTTGTGTCATTCACCGTTGAGTAATATGTCACCTCACAATACACTCGAATCTTTGCCTGAGTTACTATGCTTATAAAGTACATATATATGAAAGCATTCTACTTATAACATGATGTGTATGATGAATTGTCCGTCAAACATTAAAAATAACATGAGCAGCAATTTCTAAAATTTAAACTGCCTCTTCACTAGTTTTGCCAGCATTCATGCAAGATGTGTCGTTATAGTTGTATGTGTATAAAAATATCAAAAATCCTCTTGTACGATAGTATGACCATATTACCCATGGAAATATTACTGAGCAGTAATGACGAATAGTAATTTTTTCTGAGTGATTTGACATTGAACGATAGTTGATTACTTAATAATAAAGCTATCGTACGAAACTATTTTGAAATATGTCAAAACAAAATGATACAAAATTTTTACGTGCATTAACAAGAGTCTTTGAAAGTGTAATTTCACTTTGCAGGTTTATCGAAATCTACCTAAGAGATGCAGTGGCTCGCTTGTAGCTCAAACATTTAGTAACAAAGCTACCTGGTCACTCGATTAACCTCTCAGACATGATCTGAACAGCGGTACCAAGTATCTGAACAATGGCAGTATATTACACTACATGCTTCCGAAACCTTTCAAGTGAAATACTGTGCCTTTCACCCACCTACTGAGACACAACGAACTTAGCTAAATTGAGTCAAGCTCGGCTCCATGACGTCAATTATGCCATTCTCGCCTTTCCCTTCTGACGCCTTCTCGCGTGTCTGTTCAATTTGGGTATTTTTCAATACATTTCTTTTAAAAACTCATGAACTCACAAAGTTTTTGTTGGTTTCCAAAACATTCAAGAGAAATTTCGAAGTAAAAATTTACAATAATCGGCTTATGACATCGTTGCTATTTGGTTGGTGTCTGTTAACCGGTACAACTAGAGTCCTGAATGATGTTGGTAGCCAAAAGGGGTGATAAAAGAGCTAGTATGTCGCTTGAACGGTCGTCTCGCTTGAATGCAGAGTTCTATCATTCACTCAGCACCTTGACCAATTTTCTACAGAGAGTTAAGAGTAATTTAATTAACGTGATTGACTTGAGTCTTGGAGCGATGCTCGTATGAGTAAATATTGTGTTAAATTTCAAAATTTGCAGGTGTTCACCCGTGGTGCAGCTGAGAATGTTACATAGGGCTACTGATATCCTTTGATTCAAATCTCAATGATCCTATTGGGCTAAAATAGAAATACTGTTTTCGTTTAATTCGACATATATGATGATAAACTTAATGATAAAATTTGATAAATACCACGTTCACGGACACTTTATTTCAGTATTTCAGAATTTCATTTGAAATTTTTGAAACAATACACTATCGAAGTGTGCATGATACGCTCTTAGGAGAAACTTTCGACTAACTCATTTTCATCAGGTTATTCCAAAAAAATAAAATTTAAGTTTTCATATGCGCTGTTTCATATTATACAGCATGCCTCCGAAAATTTTGTATCTGAGTTTTGAATATCAATGACATTCTATATATTAATCTGATTTCAGCTCACTTAGTTATGCTGAATATTGAAAATAGTTTTCTTATAGTAAGTGATAGCAATGTGACATCTATTTCTTATATTTACTCTGTTTCCTATGCTGAAATTACATTATTTCGATTCGTCCAATAGAATTTAAAGATCTAAATAGTTGTGTGAAAAGCATAGCCCCAGGCTATTGTAATGACAAAATTACCCTAGGGCAATTTGAGAGGAGTACAGTTTGCTGTAAACTATTTCTTCATCAGCATCTACAAAAATCCCGCGGAGGGAGCCTATTGATGGAATTATTATCATTTGTTAAGGTATTTTTGCCAGACTGCGATTGGGCTCAAAAAAGTTCCTACTTTTTGATCAATGAGCGGAATATTCATTTGGGGACTCCTTAGAAGTTTTCGCCCTTAATGAATAATAGAAGAGGAGTTTAATAATTGGCCTCAGGCTTTTTTAATTTTAAGGGTTCGAAACAGACGTAAGGATTCATTGGTTGAAGGCGTAAGAGGCTTGAGTTTACATGAACAAAATTATGTACGATGGCTTCCTTGGAAATATTGCGACGAAGAAATGTGTACCGTGCTTTCCTTCGAACTTCAAGAGGTTCTCTTTCTTCTTGCGGGCGAATTAATAGTTTCATTCTGTTGAATTGGTTGGAACTGATGAGGCACTACAGGTTCTTTGTATTTGGGAGTGGGAATGCAAACGAGAACGATGGAATGAACTGAACTATAGATCAGGAATATCGTTATAGGAAACTGGTGAAATGCTACGAGTGAGAGTGAAACGATTTCCAGCATATGAAAACAGTAATGATTAGAAAATTATGACATTGTAACTTCAAATTCTACCCAGTAAGATGAAAAAAGCATTAACGTGAAATAAAAATTTTAAATAACAAACCATCGCTTTAATTGCTACATGCACTTTTAAACTAGTAATACTTAGCTCCAGCAGTTCATCACACACAGCCAACATTCAGTTATTTCCTATAGAATTGGCGGCCCACTTCCTTCTTCTTCTTCTCAGTCAGCAATTAGAAATCACTGTCAGAATTCCAACAATTCGTTTAAAACCACTAATTTGTCCATCCTCTTTAAAGCAATAAGTTTGTCCACAGCAGAACCTCCGGAGTTTAGAATCGCTTTTCGTATTTATCTACTATTATAACTAGAATAAAGATCAGAGAGCTTCCAATTTGTGCATTATTTCAGCCTACTGACAGTTTTGTATGTTTATATGCGTGTATGTGTGTATGGAAAAGTGGAGGTACTCTTCAATAACTTCTATCTTCGAGATAATTCAAGTTTGACTTTTGTGTATTTCAGAAGTGAAGATAAAAAAATTTTGTCCTTTATATTCCCCTTTTATGACGGCACTTCTTATCATCTTACGTGTGTGATTTTACAGAAATTGATCGATTATCACTATCACTTCCTACACAGTTTAAGCAGGAATAATATCCTATCAATTGGCTTCTAATACAGGATAGAAGCTCAACATTTTAATTTAAGTCTTCCAAGTAAATCATTATCCATGAAACTTATACACAAATTCTTAGCTATTCGACACTACACTTGTCCACCACCGGACGTGCAGTTTTCATCGCGTTTACAGTATAAAATAAACCGATAATTAGTGTTGACGTTACGAAGAAACAAATCCTGAAACAATATATCAAGGGTATTCTTAAATTTCAGTATTAATTATTTTTCACCCTCCTAATTTCCTTATAATGCCCATGACAAGTTCTTAACGCATTGTAACATTGTTCTAAGATAAATTTCAGTTGTTTATCATGTCTGATAAATTTCATAGAAGACATGTTAAAATAACTTTCTCCTCTACAATTCTCAGAATAACTTCAGTTTCAAATTATCTTGTCGTATTAGCATAGTAATTCATTTAAAAATACCAGGCTATTCTGTTTGATATGAAAAAATTTTTTAGCACGAACTTTTTACGTATGGCGTTGTGGAGGCTGAATAACTTTGTTGACTAAAAATCTCGCGTATGAAATAAATAATAAAAAGGACTCCTACCTACTCTATTCAGTATCCAGAAAATGAATACTTTTGCCAATCTCTTCAAACGTGTGGCTAAATATACATTTTCAAATGTAAATGTAAGCAGTAGCGCTAATTGAACCAGTACCCAGTGCTGACTAATTTTTATTATTCATTTTCAAAATTTTAATTTAAAATTTTAGTTAATATAAACAAGAAATAATTATAACCTCTGAATATTATGGGCCGTCAACTGCACATAGGTCTCAACATTTTTCAAAATAATTCCTTACATAGCAGACAATACAAACAAAATAAAAATGGATGATGCATTGTATGTATTTCATCCATGTAGCAAATTGTGAGCATGGGAATTGGGGGATGACGAGTTTAGTTCATATTTGATCATTTGTGAATTTATCTATGTACATGGATGTCAGTCTTATCGATTTATGTGTCAGTCTTACATAAATACATGTCAGTTTTATCCATTTATGTATCAGTCTTATGTACATATGTGTCAGTCTTATCTACATATGTATATGCCAGCCTTATCTAAATATAGGTATATCGGTCTTATCTATATTTATTCCAGTCATTTACATTCATACTTGAAGAATGCAACCTGACAATTTTAATGTTTAAATTAGTTCATTGCTTTTCCGAAACTTTTCAATGCTATTCTTAAGAGTCTAATGATAATGGGAATCAATTAATTTATGTTCATTTCTATAGAAACCCAACATTACTCAAGAAACAGCTATGTGAAATTGCAGAACCATATTTATTAAATTTTTCCGAGGCAAATACGTATTTTAATGAAGTTCATCAAAATTAATTTTCTAGCTAAATTCCAAAGCACAAATAAACATTGGTTGATTGTAAATTAACAATACTAGTTGAGACTGAAATCTAAACCTTTAAGGAATTATATATCAGATGCAATCAACAGCTTAGGGTAGAACAATCATCGCTCGTGTGTATTATTATAATTCACTACTTCTGCCCTACACAATTGGATGAGAAGCGACAGTAGTTCCTTGCTTACTTTTTGAACTCCTGTACGCTTCCCTTAGATGAGGGACAATAGGAATAGGTGTGCCTCTATGAAAACGAATAGCTCATTGAGTTTCGAATACGGAACTTCTTTGCTGTCTTCAACATAATTAACTGCAGTCTAACGAGATAACACGACTGATAAAACTTCTGTAAACACAATTCATAGCCAAATATTATTGCAGGACGATATCTGACACAGAATTTCATTTTGAAAACACAAACACTGGATCATCAGGCACGAAATTAGGATTGTTTCCAGACCATCGAGTTGAAACCTTCAGCCCTCCGGCACACTGTACTGTAAGATGGACCAAGAAATAAAAGTTATTTATAGTCGTGATTAATTAGTACTGGTTATTTGTTTGCTCGTATTTGATTCCATAACTCAAAACTATAACGCTGAATCAAAAATTCCCTTCCTAATTAATGCGATTGAAGTTTGCTTCATAAGCGCAAAACTTACATCAGGAAGACTTTCAATCGAGGCTTCTTGTCAAGTTTGATTATGCCACCCGGAGCACATTGCGCTCTAGTATACTCATTATTGCAAGGTAAGGGCTGAAAGACTCTCACAATGGCGGTATTTTACGAAACATTTACTTGCAATATGATGTTTCATGCCCCATCGGGTAGAGAAGCCTTCACTTTGTATTATCGCCTTGTTTTTTGTGAATTTGGGTTGTAGTTAGTTAGAGCCTGAAATGTAAAGAAACACTTGAAGTAATTTAGTACATTTGGAAAGTATGATAGCCTCCGTACGCGCAGCATCACTTATTGTACATGGCTCCCAGAGCGGGCAAATTGTGGTCACCGCAGCCGTGCAACTTCAGAAATGTGAAACATATCCAAACCATGGTAGAAAGTACTTTTTTTTGTTTAAATGCTAGATCCCTCTTTTATCAGCTTGATACGAATTTAACAACATCAAAATGTGAGCGAATGAAATTTTATCTTACAGGTCTATGAGACTCAGTGAAAAGTTACAGGCTTAAGTTAGTCTTCATGAGATGTTATGTTCAAAATTAGAGAGATCTTATGTTTCCGACGGGCTATAACAAAAAGGCAAATTTGCGTAACAAAATAATTTACTTCCAAAAGTACTACAAGGTCTCACTTATTTCTCTACATAATCTCCAAAACGGTTGAGGGATCTGTTATATCGTGATATAAGATTCTCTATGCCTTCTTCAAAGAAGCTAGCTGCCAGTGAGGAAAAATACATCTTGACGGGCACAACAAGCCTGACTGAACCCAACGAGTACGCAATTTTTGGTAACCAAGGTCTCGTACGATTGTGTACAAAGCAACCCTTAAAATGCCTGGAAATTATTCAAAAAGTTCTTTGCATGTACGTAAACCTTCATTTGGTGTAGAGGACACTCCAGAGCGCCGTTGATAAGTTACACACGCAGTTGCAATCGAAAGAAACCAAGATTGTTCCACCAAAAACATTGAGAATGAGACATCAAAGTGCCTCGACGTCTCGGTTTGATTTGAGAAAGAAGTTGGCAAATTATGAGTCGTTGAGAGATATAAGATATACCTAAATCATTACTAAATTTTCCCTTCTCTGCATTTAGTATTTTACGTCAATCTGTACACAAACTTATTCCAACTGTACGTATTATTTGCTCGTAAGATCGTGCATTCAATTAAAAATCCATGTACTTTCCTTATCGTAATCGGAGTCTGATGGCACTTCAACACGGCTTATGGGCACTAAAACTATCTAACAAAAAACTCCATGAAAAAACTACTGACCAAGTAACGAAGACCGAGATCCAACCCTGCCTTGATTGGTGTCTGGTTTCCGAAGCCTATCACCTCACACCTTTATTTATTTCCGATGAGTGTAGTTCTGAAAAAAGTAGTGTGATTCCTCCACTTCATAACGTGCACAAGGAAGGCGTTGCAGGAGAAGATAAAATTAGGGTTTTTGAATTTGAGGTTTCTTGGTATTGCACGTTCTTATTTTCTATGTCCTATGGTACTTGGGGTTCCCTGCATCACGTAACATAAGATATTTATTTAGCTGAGTTTACGCTTTCTTGTCACTTGCTTCCGTGCCGTGACCCTCGTTCGTGTTCACTAACCCTCGCTGTGCTCTGCTGGAGCATGTGTGTGAGGAGTTCTTATGAAATCTTGGAAGCGCAATTGTTCATTTTTGTAAAAAGACATCAACCTAAGATATATTCTATTAAATTCATGTCACCTTCGTATTCCTAATATCTAGAAAAGAAAAGAATCTAAGAAACTTTTATTAATCATATCAAAGCAGTCTAGTTTCTTACCAGTTATTTATTTACTTTCAAAAAACCTTTATTCACTTCAATAAAATAAATTTACCATTATGCTAGGAATTTAGTCTATTTCTATGACATTTGCCTGTCCAAATTCTAAAAAACATTGCAATAAAACCGAATCCCACAAAACCAAAAATTATCATTCATTTTGAGTTTGAAACGATAATGCGTCACACACTAATCAGCGTCAATAATTTTTATCAGATTATTTATTAAAAATTATTGTAAGGACCAATACTACGCATACTATGTGAGATTAAAATTATTGAACTTACTGTAGTTCCAAGGCGAACTAACTTTTTGAGACTACCGATACAAGGTAATCTATGTGAATTTATAAGCGAAGGAACCAACGCATATATAAATTGGAGAAACACAACACAATCTCAATTAGAAATTTAGAAATCAGTCAAAGGGAAACCGAGAGAACAAGAATGATTAATTAATGGTTTCTGTGAGCTTCATAGCGCATGCATTAAAGTGACTCAAAAACAACTACCTAATTACGAGCATCCGACCAAACCAGAGCACAGTCGTAAAACATTCTGATGTTGGGTGAACTTACACTGAGTGCCCCAACATTCAATAACAGTGAAGCAGTCTTATGGTGATATCTCATTTCAGCGCATATATACGGCCCTCCCGTAAATTTATTTTTCAGTACCTGTAAATTTATGAAACCATAAAAGTAGACTGAAAATTAAGGAGATAAAACTTGAAGACTAATTTCAGGAAGTTTTCATGAATTTCATTCAAAACGATACTTAAAATAACGAAGAAGCATTATATTTTTCCCTTTTTCTGCTTATAAACACCTATAACTGCTATAATTGCATTCATAATAGAACAATTACTACAACAACAAGGGAGTCAAGGAGTCTATTTCAAAAGTTGTGTTGTTAAATGTCGATAAATGATACACCTGATGATAAAGAGCAATATATATATTTATATATATATATATATATATATATATATATATATATATATATATATATATATATATATATATATATTCGAATACATTTAAATATTCGTTCACTTTGTCACCTCTGTGTTCATAATATATAGGAATTGTCTCCCGTATTTTAGCAGCATACACGTACTATTTGAGGGCTCCACCCTCGGCTGAGGAACCAAGGCTCGCATGTGCTAGTCCAACACCAAAGGTCAAATTTATAACACATGTTACAGAAAGAATCATTCTAAGGTTCTTCACTACTACCTTGTTTTACTATCTCTTTTTAAAAGTTTTCCCCATATTTGACTACAATTATTCGTTGTTTTTATTTCATGCAGTCAATATGACTGGTGAGACAAAAGTCCATTCTTTTGAATGCATTCCATATCAACTGTAAACCAGGATTCTCTGAATCTTAAAATTGTTGCAACAATGCAATGTCTACAAGAACTTCTTTAGAAATTGAATGTTATCATAAAAACAATTACAAGTAATAAGTTAGTTAGGTCTGCTCAATTTTTTATATACATATGTGAGCTGGCTTTTCCTTCAGTGTGACTGATTTTTCAAGCAATGTTTCATCAATAAGATAGGCTATAATTTAACTTCTTCTGAGTCAGACAGGAATGGATAGAAAGTACGCGTATTTTACAGTATTTTAATTAAATATTCTATTGTATCATAAATTTCCTACAATTAGTTTGTTCATCTTTTTTATCTCTATTTTATTAGTTGTTTAGTTTAAAATATGAATAAGCATTAGTTGTTGAAATTGAAAACGAAAAGGTGCAGCATGTCTCCTGCAATACTAGTGAAGCAATGCTCAAGCAATCAAGTAAACTGTCAACTACGCAAATTTCTTCCCTGAAATAAATATAAAGCGAGAAGATGGAGGCCACAGGGAAAGAAAAATGTTTTCTCATTTTGAAGAGGACGTCGAGCACGATAGGTTTATGGGACTCCTTAATTTTATTAGCTTGCTATTACATTCTTATAAGGAGTGGGGGCGCTTGAAGAACGAATGGTCCACGTGTTCTGGCTAAAGTTAAATGGGGTTGATGAAAGAGAAATATTTTTATCTGGAATTGCGATGCTTGGGATTATCATTCTAGTGATCGATTTCATGTTGTTCTTTGTGTGTATATATTTTGTTATGCTGATAACTCAATCACCTTAATGTTTACTTCTCAGAGCCATTGAGTCTATGCATTACCCATTTTTGTGATATTTAACACTTTACCTCCGCTAATATTTTGTGAAATATTTCTCAAAATGCTTTATTTTTCTTGATATGCGGAGGTATAAATGCACTGTCACATTTACATATTTTCTATAAATGATGAGGAAACTTCAAGACTGATGCCTCTCAAATAAATATAAGAAACCAAACAATTTGACCATTACATATACAAACGAAGGATGCGCATGTTTAGAACTACAATGGGAAATGCTGATTAAACCTATGAAATGAATTAAGCCATATTCCAGTACTGACAAAACTCAATCTCAAGTGAACAACTCCCTGGAGAAACTCAAAATTAGGCAAGTGAATCGAATGGTAAACTCGGTTGTATCTAAGTGACGCTAATATTAAAAGGTCTCGATATCTTCTACGTATCATGAAAGTTTTATTACACGATCTGAAAATCTATTTTCAGCATTCGTGAATACTTGCTGTGATGCTACATCATCTTAGGTGTCGTATGGGAGGCAGCTCGTGCCTCTTCAAGAAAGCTTCACTATCCTGAATTGTGAGAAATTATCTGATTGAGAATATTGACTGATAGTTCAACATCAGACAAACTCGTGTATGATGCTATCTACACGAGAATTTTTCAATTGTAATTTATAATGATTTCATCATCCAAGAAGAGTTCCAGTACTTTTCAAAAACTTTCATGCAGATCAAAATCAAAAAATATCCAAACAAAAAAATATCCAAACATTACTTGCTTTAAGAACCTACTTGCTAATACGAAACTTCTCAAGCTCTGTCAGATAAGCAATCTCAAATAATCTAAATGCAAAATATTTCCTTTGTTGACCATAATGTGTTAGAAGACTTAATTAACATAGCAATGGAGAAATGGAAACTCTGCTTACATCCCGAGAACTCTCTTCGCATCAAAATTATATCAGAAAAATTTTAGGTAGGAGTAATTAATTCAAAAGCATTGGAAGTACTGGCAATGACGTTGGCGTGTTCCAATGATGAAATAGAAAAATTCATTATGAATGTTCTCTCTACTCTATTAATAGACGATGTGTTGATTAGATAACATGAATGGAAGATTTGATGACTTTGAAAATCTGTTTCGCAAGTCTTGGGAGTTCTGTACGCTTCTCTTTTTTATTTTCTTTCAGGTATCATTAGAACAGATGTGAGGTTATCAGCATTTGACAGCTAGATTTTGCATTTTTGGGAAGCCTGTCATTCCCTCGACCATGGCTCGCCAATTGACATAAAACAGCTTTGCAAAGTTGCTGCCTTACAAGAAGTTTTTCTCTCCCGACTGCACTTCAGTGCCAGTTTGAGAAACTCTATGATCATCATAGTACTCCATCGCGTAGCACAATTTATGCTATCCATGACAAATTCTCAAAACATTATCAGTTTTTGGCAAACCACACAGCATGAGAACCGCTACTGCCACCACTCATGAAAACACCAAACTCCAGGACACGCATTCGCACCTAACCAAGGAAAGTGCGTCCAGAGGGCGCTACTGGAACTCAGCATCAATAAAAGCTCAATTCAGCTGATGCTTCGCATGGTGATAAAGCTTTACCCGCAGTGACTTCCAGTTGCTCAAAGGTTTCAGGCGGAAGATTGTGATGCTTGTGTGGAAACTTGCGAATCACTTCTCCGTCATCACCAGCACTCATCTCAGCTCTTGAAGAGCTTGTGGTTCATTCTTTCTTCTCTATGGTTGAGTCAACTGACAAAACTGTCAAATTTGGGGAGAGTCAAACATCATAGCAAATATGTATTTAATTCGTGTGTATTTTTTCCAAATTATTCAACTTCTTTGATGTATAAATCCGCGCATGTAGGCCTAAATTTGAATATTTTCATTACATTTTTGTAGCATTAGTCCTATGATCAAAAAGATAACCATGGACACCAAAAAAAAAATTCTACAAGAAGTTACTAAGGTATCTTTTACTTGTAGAAATGGCATTATGATTTCATTTTTTACCAAAATATTAAAAAGAATTAAGCATCAAGTTCATTTGTATTTAAATATCTTTTCCTGACCTACGTTATTTCCAGTTAACAGTAATCAGTATTCAACTTTTATTTAATCAGCTTTTCATGAACTAAGCTAAGTGCTTCATTTTATAAATGTCATTCAGAATACACTAACCCTTCACTGCATTTTTGTATTATAATTGTTATGCACAACTTAACAGGAAGACTAATAAAGTAATAACAAACATAATTATTCTGTATGTGTCAATGAGAAACATTGGAGAGTGAATTCTTTGTGTATAGCAGGCACTGCCAAAATACAATTCGTGAATCCAGTTCAAAGCCAGTAAATTCGTAGGAAATTTTTTGAAAATTAGTGAGAAATAATTATGTGGAGTAGAATTCTAATTACATTTTTACATCAAGCGTATCCATGCTCTATTGTTAAAGCTATTCTTGAATCCTGCATGTGAGCAATTTCTGTTGTGCCCTTGAATCGACAAATAAGATTCTTGCTAGGCTCATTTAACAAAATTCCTTGCACTTTCCTACGTCAGTAACGCCCTGTATGTCGGCCTAGTTTTTTTATATCTACTGATCAATTCAAGTCGCTTTGCATTTAAATTTCATTTCATGCGATGTTCGTAACGATTGTTGAGTCTCGTGCAGTGTAATGTCTTGTTTATAAACTTCATCGCATGTGCACAGTTCTTCTCGTCCGGGAAGCATCCGAGCAAAACGAGAATTGTCAGCCTCTCTTTCCACCGCGTGAAGTCCCGCTCATGCGGCAAGCAGGTGCCACGGGGTTCAGATTTATCAATTTCCAACACTGATGATGCAATGAAGATGATGCCTCGTTGCCAAAAGGAATTAAATTATCATACTTCGTTTTGAATGCAAATTGTACGCAATTTTCTTTTGGCTTCAGATATGGAGCAAGAAATTTACATAAAATAGCCTGCACTAAAATAGTTTTACATCGTTATTATCAGAACCACCATTTCATGCATTAACAACACAACCATTACACACATTAAAACAAATGAAACAAAGCATAAGCTACTATCGGTTGTTCCAATGGAGTGACATGCACAACCATACAAATCACACGTTAACGGTAAAAGAAATTGAGCTTCACAATTTAACACCGCTGAAAATACCTCTGCATTCAACCCGGCCACATAAACAATATAAATAGGCCTTCACGAGGGCCTCGTGTATACTCCCTGTCAAAAGTTTGCGCTGGAGAGTGTCGAGATGCGTCCTAAGAAGCCGTAGTTCTGACGGTTGTCAAGGACACTTGGAAAGTTAGAGCCAATCACGAGGCTCTTCTTTCTTGGCATGCTGAGAAGGTTGGACGAGTTTCGAACAACAAATATGGATTCTTAGAATGTTGACCAGGAAAAATACGTCCCTTATTATAATTTTGGCAGAGGAAAATAGTGAGGTTTTTTCCTAGTTAGTAATTGAGAATAAAAACAGCTGAACCAATATTATTTGTTCTATGTTCAGAAAATGTATGAATCAAACAACTAGTTTGGTTAAAATAATGAAATGATGACCACGCAAAAAAAAGTTGTTTTTCAATCTTCGAAAAGTTAATTTGTTTTTACCTACATTTGGATCGTACTTATAATTCGTTGTATTATAAAACCATCCGTAAAAATTGATAAAGATCTACTGTATTTCTATGCCGAAATTATTTTCATGCACAAACAGTAGATGAGATCCCACCAAAGCGGAAAATTTCAAAATAGCGTGCCACAAATAGTATACATATATGTACATGTTATATGTATGCGTATACATAACGAAATAAAAATATGAATAAATCCTCAAGTAAGGAGTAAAAACCAGGCCACTGCCTGACCATGTGTATTTAAGTGAATATCACTGGGTGGCCTGAGGTAATTAAAGAAGACAGTTCAAAAATTTATTAGGTCTTTCCAGATCAGCTGCAACTCCCTAGAGGAATTTAATCATTTTGTTAGGACACTATAGTTTTATTATCTATAGCTTAAATCCTCTAACAAGCACAAAAACTGGAAAAGTAGATTGTTTAAAATGCGCAAAACTTTGAGGCAATATATCGGCAGGTATGTCTAGAAATTTGTATGTATTGATCACCATTGACTGCACCCATTGCATGCGTCGTGCAGCCCACAAAACACTTTTCTGGATTGATAATAGCAAATAATGAGGTAATTTATCACGGAAAACCTATAGAAAACAACATTAAAGAACAAACAATGAGGGAACACAAACATTTTAACCACTAATTTTTTTCCTTTTTTTTAAATTCTGTGTTTTCGTTTTAGGTAAAGAAGAATGGGAAGCCCGGTAAACTTGTGTTCAAAAAATATATGTAGAAGATTTCCAAAGATTTCTTCTTTTCTAAAAAACCACTAATTTGTCACTATAAAATCGGATGACCGTTACTCACCGCATGAATGCGCTTATCATGGGTGGAAACTAAGTTTTGACACTAAATTTGTAGGATTTTACCCTATTTTTCAATGCAAATGTCCTAAAACAAGGAAGGTTCCATGGATGGCTCTTATGTATAGAGTATTTTAATATTTGATGCAAATTCTGAAAAGAATTGAGGTTAAGCAATTGGTGGGCCATGATAGAACACTTCTTTTCCACCTATGGAATTTTGTGTTTGTCCATCTTGCAGTATGATTTGGATCATTATTGTGTTGAAACGACCATTGGTGCAAGCAGTATAACTTTTTTTGCACTAGGAGCAGCTTCTCTGCAAGTATTTTCCTATACTTGGCTGTAAATCTACCCATCATTGATGTAAAGTTTTTTTTATGTAAACTCTGTTAACATTTGTATTCTTCTTGTTTTTTTAAATGTTTTTGCATAGCGTAGCTTTTTAAATTACATTGTCACACATGAAGAAGTAAAAAAGTAAGTGAAACAATCAATTACTGAGTCTAGATGGTCAATATTGTTAAATTAAGAAGTGAGACGAGTGCCGTTGTGAATTATATTTTACTTTTCGAAAAACACTGAATAAAGAAAAAACGAAAAGTTGGATGCCACCGAGCGATTACAGTATGCTCAAATAAAAATTATCCGAAAGAATCATTTGGGTTAAAATAATTTCAAAATGCTCAGATATTCATTGAGCAAACAAATTTTATGTTAGAAACGCTTGAACAAAATAAAAAACTGCATATCAATTAAAAAACATATATTTAACTTCAGTTGAAAATAGCAAAAAGAGTGGGACAGGTAATCCAGTTTGAGCATCAGTAAGAAGAAATGAGTTTTATTCCTGTAGTAACGAGAGAAAGCAATACATTTGAAGCACATTCAAAGTACATGATGTGTGAGAAAACTGGACATTGGTGGTAGTACATATACGCAATTATTCCTGTCTCTCATAGTAGATATTTCAGAGGCCAGTTCTGTGATGTCTCTTAGCTATTGTATGTGTTGTAATGCTTACATGATGTTGTCTGTAGTTGTCACGACTTTTATCAAAGACTTCGAAAGCTACGTTCACTGACAGATAAGCAGGGATAATTAATGGGATCGTCAGTTTCTGAGATCAGCTATCGAATTAAAAGACATATAACGCCCGTCATCTTCAAGCGTCTGAGGACAGCGATTCATGCTATTTTCAAATTGACAGACTTATGAAAATTATTTTCCATAATTCATCGATAGGTTTAAACTAAACTTTACATGTATTCAGAATTTGAATGAAATTTGAACTAATTATCTTGACCCTTCAAGAGGCAGTAAACTATTTCAAATCTCTTAATTAGTTAATAGTGTTTATAAGATTAACGTAATTTATTATAAAGTCACAAAAGTTCGATATTTTATTAAATTATTTTGACCTCCTTATCGAATACTGATCAAACTTTGAACTACCGTCCATTATTTTAAACTATTATTTCCAGCTTGAGGCCTGGAAAGCAGTCAAGCTTTACTGAAATTATTTTTTATCATAACTCCCTTCAGCAAAATTTTGTCCAATTGAATGCGAAAATAAACCTAGCTTTAATTGTTGATATTTATTTTGTCAATAGAGTTTTGATCCAGATATTTGCAATGTTGGTGTCCTGAGTATTTCATTGTTTATTTCTTCTTTTTTCGGTTTATTCTTTTTTAGGGGAATGGCCGTGTCTGGTTTTGGTTATTTTCGTATTTTATTTTACCTGAATTGGCTAGTTGTAATTATTCTCAGTATTAATTGGATGTTGCCTGCAAGTTCCTCAGCGTGCTCAAAACTTTCCAACGTGTAGTTCTCAACCAGTACATGTTAAAATGTACTCAATTATTTAACTTTTACCATTACGTTTCTTCACGCTTTTACATTTTTCTTGGTCTCATTAACAAGGAGGAATTTTTGTCTGCGATAATTGACCTGCTTTCTAAACTGTTTTTTAAAAATATCTTTCTTTTTTATTCACTGAGAAAATCTTGTCTAGGAAATTTTTAAGAGGATTTCTCAGCGGATAATGCGCCTTTGAACGTCCTGAAATTGATTTGAAATAAATAGAATGTATTTTTCAAAACTATTTTTACAATTTTCATTTTGCCCCTTTTTTATTTTTTTCCTTTTTTTACTGTACCAATGTTTGACCAATTGAACACATAATAAATTTCACTATAAATTTTGTTGTCGTTAGTACATACTAAAAACTACACTATAAGAAAATAAAACAACAGTGAGTTAAATATCTAGAAAGTTCGATCTAGGTATTTTTGATCATTCCCTAGTACAGTTCGTACCTTTTTTAGCCTACACTGGTAAGTTTTTTCGACAAAAACTGAAGTCTGACTTTTTTAGTTTCGCACTCAAGTTGGAACGAAAGCGAATCCAGGCAGCGAACGCAGATGGAGAGGCAATCAATTAGACAACTGCAGCGTATGGCTACAACACGTTGCTCGGCTTCTAAAGTGCAGAGCTCTGGCTGCAATTAGTGCACCTTGTAACAGCTGTAGAGCATGGATTCAGTTTGCTTAACATTGCTCTTCCTAACTTGCAGGATAGTAAGAGAAAGAACAATGAATATCAGAAGAAAAACTCGGATGAAGTTTGACTCCACGAGTTGTTTAAGAAAAAAGAAAGAAAAATCGTTTATTTCTATCAAGTTGATACATGACATGTGCGTTAACATTGGATTTTCAAATCCCATATGGGTAATTAAGGTCCTTAAGTGACATTGATAGCAATACGTTTGTTAATAATACAAAAACGTTATGTTTTCACATACCAAAAAAATTAAAAATAAACAGAAGCATAAACAATGGTGACGAGACAAATGCTTTGCAATCGCAGTATGTTTAAAGATGAAAAGATGAAAATAACTCGTAAGTAGCGTAACTATATAGATTTGTAGTCTCATAAAGCTTGGATTCACTTTGTCTACCATATGTGCTTCTTACTTAGGAATACCAAGGGATATTTTTTGCGGTAATGTTTTAGGAGTTTGCCTATAACTTCATTCGTTTCGGCACGTACAGATACAATAACCAAAGACATAATGAGCATCAACGGTACAACCTTATCTGAAGGCATAATAATAAAAGTGACAATGGACAAAACCGGTGAGCCCAAACTATTCTTTCATCCACCCACACCATCCCAAGTTGATGAAAAATTAACCAATGAGAATATGAACATTACCTGTACTGTATAACCTAGGATTATGAACATCACGTGTACTGTATAGCCTAGTATTATGAACAGTACTGTATAGACTAGGATTATGAACAGTACGTGTACTGTATAGACTAGGATTATTTTACTTTAGCAGCTGCACGTAAATTGAGTGGTAAATAACGTGGAGAAATAAATGGTAAGTAATGTGGAAAAAACACACTTTGATAAAAAATTAATCTAGTGTGTTTCATATACGTTCTCTCAGTCTCGAGGCAGAGTAACTGAGAACACATACAGTGGGAGCAAAATAATACAACACATTGATTAAATCGCCAGGTTACACATTTATAGACCACGTACAATTACGAAAATTTGACTATATATTTATATATATATATAAACAATAGTATAAAAAGGGTAATAATATATCTAAAACCCACAAACATTTAACAGAAAAATTATATAGGAACATGTATAATAAACACGTGAACAAAAGTTTACAATACCCGACTTTTTTCTCGATATTATACATGAAAATTATAGTAGGATTATTCCAGAATGTTCTAATATATTCTACTATTTGGCAGCTGAACTGTAGTCAGCATTCATCTCCAACAATGTGTCATTGGTAGAACAGCTCTTTTTCTGAAAGGTCGTAAGCATGGGTATGAATAAGGACATCAGCCAAGATCTTCGCGAACGTATTGTGAAGCTCCATAATGAAGTTTTGGAATATTGGAATATAAGTGCACAACTATGTGTTCCTATAGCCTCGGTTGGAACAATAATGCGTAAGTGAAAATGCTGAAATACGACTCTCAGCAAGCCTCGAACTGGCCGCCCACGAAAGATTACGACCGTGCTGCTCGAAAATTGGTCCGAAGAGTAGTGCAGAGGCCTCAAACTACTCGTGAAGAATTGAAAGATGATTTCAAGGCACCTGAGAGCGAAGCTAGCAAACACACGATCAGCAGGGCACTACGCCGTGAAGGTCTTCGCTCTCGCACCGCTTGTAGGACCCCTCTTCTCCAGAAACGTCACGTCAAGTTCAGGCTAAAATATACCAACGACCATTTGAACAAGCCAGCAGCGTTTTGGAACTCATTACTGTGGTCAGATGAAACCAAAATTGAACTATTTGGGAGAAAAAGCACAAACCATGTTTGGAGGCAACAAAACGAAGAGTATAAACCAAAGTGCACCATACCCACTGTTAAGTTTGGAGGTAGCTCAATCATGGTGTGGTGATGTTTCAGATTATCAGCGGTAGGCAAACTTCACATCACTGAAGGAACCATGAATGGCAGAAAACATCGTGAAATATTAGAAGAGCAACTCCTACCTTCAGCGCATTTGTTAAAATTGAAACGTGGATGGAAATTCCAACAAGACAAAGATCCAAAGCATACAGCAAACAAAACCAAAGAATGGTTGAGGATGAAAAAGATAAACATTTTAGAATGTCAAAGTCAACCCCAGACGTGAATCCGATCGAAAACTTGTGGAGGGAATTGAAATTGAAGATTTAGAAGAGAGGCCCCAATAACATCTCTGAACTCAGAGAAATGTGCATTGAAGAATGGAATAAGATTACGCCCGAAACTTGTAAGAGGCTAGTAGTGAACTACTATAAACGTCTCGAAGCCATAAATAATAATAAGGGCTATGCAACGAAGTATTCATGTATGTATATCTTGAAATGTGTTGTAAACTTTTATTCCCGTATTTATTATACATGTTCCTATATATGTTTTTCTATTAAATATTTGTGGGTTTTATACATATTGTTTATACATAGTTCAATTTTGGTAACTGTACATGGTCTATATATGTGCAATCTGGTGATTTAATCAATGTGTTGTATTATTTTACCCCACACTGTAGTTCTCCAATGCCCAATGTGCTACAATGAAGTCACTGTAACATGTCACATGTCTGCTCAATTCAAAAAGGCTGCATATTTCCTACACATGAAATCAATTCATCACCTCAGGATCCTAAAACAAAAAAGCGGTATTTACTTACAACATCGCTGTCACTAGAACATTGCACACGCTTGCAGCAACCAAAACGTAGATGTCGTGAGCGTCACGTCTTGTAAAACAATGAGCTCTGTGGACTGCTAAAAAGTTGTGGAGACCTCGCAGGTCTTAGATTGACTTGAAACTAGATGGCGCCGACACTTGAAAGACTCCTTAATTAGTTAGGGAAAGGTAAATTACCAGCTAGGCACCTTTTTTGTAGCCCTTGATGAGGAAAATATCAGAGGGAGTTAGTTCCCCTATAGAGAAGAAAAATCAGGAAACTCATCAACTTTCCAGGAAGTACCTTGGATGCGAGCATCAGGGTTTGGATGGCTCCTGATTATCAATTGCATGCCATTGAAGTTCATTTGGATGCATTATTGAGTGAATGTATCAGGCTGTTACTAGGTATATGTATGGAAATTTTGCATGTAGAACTCGTGCACCAATAGTAATTGATCATTTGCAGAAAAAAGTCGTTCATCATTTCATCCATATACCATACGGAATGATTTTCACGTATTCAAACGAGTTTTAATCTCCCAACATATTATACGAGTATAGTGTGGAAAATGCTAAGCAATCTTCGAAAAATCCTGAATCCAAGCAGGAATCGATTAATCATTAATAAAATCATATAGCGTTTGAGGGATATTGATAAAAACTGTCCAATGGTAACAAAAACTCGCTAGCAATATATGTTGAATCGCCGTAGCGTGACAACCACCGTGTTGCAGACTTCTCGGGAATTGAAAAATTTTACAGTTTAAAAATAATATTCTCAGATTTAAGATATGATTAAAGTACAATAGATTGACGGTGCAATATCTAGGACGTAA
This sequence comes from Trinorchestia longiramus, assembly GCA_006783055.1. Lineage (NCBI taxonomy): Eukaryota > Metazoa > Arthropoda > Malacostraca > Amphipoda > Talitridae > Trinorchestia > Trinorchestia longiramus. Next base: position 369,641 of record VCRD01000039.1, on the reverse strand, counting down.
AATTCTCTTTGACAAGGATTTTTTCTCAGGTGACATTTTGACGAAAAGGAGCTCTGATCTTCACTGGAACGGTGTCAAAATAAACCAGGAAGTTAATTTCCCTTTATTGCGCACTGAACTTGCTTCTTGGATTACTTTGACTTCAAAAATTCTGAAATCACATTTCAACAAAATAGAGCTCAACTCTACACCGCCAGCCGTTCAAGAGTTGTGTGAGTAAATTTCCAAGGTTATCTGGACCAAGGAACTACGGCTTCTGAGCTCCTCCAATTTCAAACAGATTTTGAAATTTCATCCACTTCTGAGAGGGAGGGCTGTCCAAGCTCTTATCCGTATTTGACTTTAATGAAGCTTACCTTGGTCAACTGTTGAGACAATATTAACTCAAAACACTCTACGTGCCACGAGCTATTACGGCACATCTTTCCAATAAATGGTATATATCTAATAAAATCTGCTTTCTGATGTTTGTTAATAAAGTTGAATGTTGAAGATATTTATTTTTATGTGCTCTTTACAGACTTTTGCACTCATGTTCGCTCGCTATTAACAACTCAGAATGAAAAATTGTCAAGTTTCACAATACAAAATAAGATTCCACTGAGAAACAATCAAGTTACTGGAGAGTCTAACGTAGCGCGAGAACAGTACTGTTGAGATACACAAATTGAGCACAAACAAATGGTAATACAAAAAGACTATTAGGAGAATTTAAATTAATGAAAATTAAAGCATGCAGTTGAGTGAATGAACATGGGAGTTATAAATAAACTACAGAAAATAATAATTTTATGTTAGTCCTGACTCGAACTAAACAACCAAAATCGTACACTGAGAGTCGAACTAGGTTAGGTAATCCAGATGGGAACATTTCATGGTATCATTAGCGTAAAAAAGTTATATCAGTGACTGTTTTTCAGGAAATGAATTTATCAGCTCGTTCAAACAAAAAGAAATAATTCAGACAAAAGAATTCCCAATAATTTCATGCCAATAGTCCAGAGTTTATTCGGTACTACGTTTCCAATTAAAACGAAAACTTTGTACCGACTGGTGCGTGCCAGTCATCGAAGTTTTTGTTTCTTTCTGATGAACAGAAGCCACTCTTGGTGATTGTTTGAAGTCCAATTACAGGTGGAAGGTCATAAAGGGACCTTCTTAATTCTTTGACATAATTTTAACTAACCGAGTCCTGACAAATGTTATGGAACTGTTACGCAGTTCCAACAAGATAATTAGGAATTAAACTCAGCACTGAGATGTGAAACAGACAACTGCCCAGTAGGCAACAGTTCTGGTTTTGCTTGTCTGGCATCTAAAAATGTGTAGTATTACATGATCAGATAAAGAGCAGCACAAATTTGCTAAATCTAAATTGAAGTAGCTTAATTTTTGTCGATTACTACGTTCAGTAATTTATGAAGGACAAAAGTAACAATTATCTACATGGATCTTTTACTCCATAACATACAAATAGTAAATTTGATTGGATTTTCTTGAGCTCTATGTGCGTTGGCGTGATTTTTTTCCAGTTAGTTTATACACATTGTGTAGGTCCCACAATTTATCCTAATAACCAACTTTAACCTTAAAGAAAGCCGTATATGCTCTTTTCACATATTCATTTATGTTCATTCTCAAACTTGGTATGAAAAATTCCAGGACATAGCGCAAAAGTCAGGAAAATTCAAAGATTACTTCTTCAATGATGCCATGGTACGGAACTTCAGTCACTTAACAGAAATCAACGTGAGAAGGGAGAAAATAACATAACTAAGAGCAATATATTTATATTTCTTAGCGTCTAATCAGATAAAAAATATTTTCCTACATGAATAGATGAAACAATAAATCAGTATAATTGATTAGCTATGATATTTCTTGAAGCTGAGGGTGGGGATCAATACAGACGGGCACATGGCAAAAAAGCCGTGATGTTATACAAACAACAAGTTTTAAACTCAATGACCAAGAATTATCCACAAACAGGTCTTAAACCTAAATCACCAGAAAAACGTAAAATTCTGTTGAATTGTGTGATCCTCAAAAACAATCACGAACATTATCCTCCAAAATTCTATCGAAATGCGAGTGAAAAAGTTGCTAGCAAGGGTTTCCAAAGGAAATCTCTAGACGGAATGAGAGGCCCCACAAGCGAACAGGTGAACTTTGAGGTATTTTGATGATCAAGTAATCTGTTTATGCTTGCGCGTGCCAGTCTGTTTATGCTTGCACGTGCCAGTCTGTTTATGCTTGCACGTGCCAGTCTGTTTATGCTTGCACGTGCCAGTCTGTTTATGCTTTCGCGTGCCAGTCTGCTTATGCTTGCACGTGCCAGTCTGTTTATGCTTGCACGAGACTCCTGATTTTCGTCCATTGACTTAAGATTCCCTCTTGTTCGCCGCAATTCCTTTGCAATGCTTGTTATGCCGGGAGATCTCATGGCAAGTATGAATTTTTTAAACATGTTTGTGCGCTGAAAGTAGATATATTAACTAAGGATTTAAAAATATTTATTTGCCTTAAAAACTGCTTGTAAATTTAATACAGGAACAAAAAATTATTGTTTACGACTGTATATTCTCAAACTACGTACACGAGAGTTTAAGAACAGTAACATTTGAATTTGGAAACATCCGGTGTAGCACATTTTTAGTATTTGTAGCAGAAAGATAATGAACAAAAAACAAAAATCATTAGGAGAGGTAAGAACATGGGTTTTGAAAGGAGTTACCGATAAAAAATATCAGGCAACCTAGTTGTTTTTTATTGAAGTAGTTACCATGGAAGTTTTCAGAAAGGGTAATGTGAATTTGGATATAAACGGATAATAAATTTATTTCGTAACTTCCCAACTCCTAAATGGTGCGAGGCGCAAATCACTCCTCCTGATAAATAAAAATATGTATAAATCGCAACTCTCAGATCACATGGGACACAAATCCCAACTCCCAGAACACATGAGACACAAATCCCAACTCTCCGGTCACAAGGAGAGCAAAATTCTGTACTGATGGATGCGACGTGACTGCTTTACGAGAGGCGACCTCGACATCAAAATTTCGAGGACTGTTGTACTTAAACACTTCACAGAACTGTTCAGTAACTAGAATTATGCAACAGTCAGCAACCCTCGTACGTGAATGGTAGCTAAGTTTTTAGCAACTATTCAGTATACCTGGCCAATGCCTGCATGTCAACCGAAACTGAGTTAGTGACTGGGAGCAGTGACATATCAGCGAGTGAGATCATTTTATTTTTGAGTTACATCTCGTTTGAATTAGGCTCTACTGATGTAGTTCAGATTTATAATTTATCATTTTTTTAACAGAGCCTTGTCGTTGAGCGAATTATGTATGGCGTATGAAAAGATAAAAATATTGACCAAAACTCTCACTTTTCAACCTAACTTTACCGAGGAAAAGTTATCAAATTTTTAGTTCGCTTGACAAAGCGTGAATTAAGAGTTTAAGTTCTCGTGTTGTAAATAAATTACCTTCCTAGATGAAAAGTCGTCCTGAAAATGGCAGCGTAAAAAAATTATTTTGGAAACGACCATTCAAAATAGATTGTCGGTATCCCGTTGAAGAATACGAAAACAATAAAGAAATACGCTCTTCTATAAACTCTGATCCGAATAGGCACTTGTTTATAAATAAGTTCAAAATATGTGCCTCTGAAATCTTCTGTTCACGTACGCCACTGTTCAAAAGTAAGAACGCAATTAAAAAATCTGTTCATAAAAGTACGGAAATGACATATTTGCTGCCGAAAAGCTCTATTTTTTGGTACGTATTTTGTTTGGATGAAAACCAAATTCTGCTCAGTAACTATTTCCAAATGAAGAGATCGAAGTGTACTGACGACCAACAATTTCTTCCAACAGGCATTTTACTTGATCAAAATGTTTTTATTCTCGTTCAACTGAAATTGAGATTGAGAGATGTGTTTACATTTGACATATTTGTTAGGTCCTTGAATTTGAATACCTTAACATCTTTATCTATATGATTTGAAGCAAATTACACTACATTTCTTGTTTTACCTCTGCAACGCTCACGCAATGCAAATTGGTTTGCAAGCTCTTGTCTTCGAAAAGCAAATGAAGTCACTGGAGTTGGTGAGTGAATGCATCTCTCTGCAGTTTATGCGGCATGGAGCAGAAAAGTCGGCGAGACAAACTGTATTTTGCCCATACATATTCAAGGCTCCGACTTCATTCGCCACGCTGAATAAGAGGGCTGTGAATTGTTGTGTTTTCCGTACCTCTTTTCTGAGCTTCCGTTATCGAAGCATTTGGCAGTAAATTTTGGTTTGTCGGTTGTTCAATGGATGCCTTAAATCATACGTTAAATCTCTGATAGAGATTTAAGGCATGATGACAAGACCACGATTTAACACATGGATGAGCATATTCTTCTACTGTATGACATTTTGTAACGCTCTTAACATTTTAGGAGAATGATATTTCATCAGGATTTGGTAAATGCATACACTAGCGATCAAAAATTTCGTATCAAAAAGAGTAACCGTTTTCAATTTCGTTAACTCTGTTCTTCATGGCAAAACCCTGCAATCGCAGCTTCTAAAGAATGTTAGAATTTAATATAATTTCCTAAAAGCGAGTGAATTTTTTTAGAGACGCGTAAATAATCGTGGAAGGTTTTCTTCATGAGTTTTTCAGTTATGCATATAGAATAGAATAGAATAAGGTAATAGAAACGACCCGTTTGTCCCATTCTTGGATTGATACCGTTGAGGTACGGTATTATACTCGTATTCGGGTGAAATAAATGTGATAGAAAGATAAAATGAGAACATACAAAGATCTTTGACTAACTTTTACAGAATTTTCAGGGAGTTGTTAACCATTTAAATGCTTTTTAGAAACATCATGCTGCAGCGTTTTTAACTGTACGCTAAAAATATGTTAAAAAAATTATATTACGATTTTTTATATATTTAATGTCATCTTCTAATTTTTAGCTTCAAAGTAGGATCCCCTCTAATGAGTGCAGGTACGAAGCCCTTGGCTGATGGCAGCAGGGACTCGTCCAGCTTTCCTCATGCTCATTTCTCTCGTACTTTTGCATACAAGTTTCTTCACCTCTTCAATTGTCGACGGTTTGCTTAAGTGGGCAGTGGATTCCATTCCTTTTTTAAAATCAGTGGCCAAGGAATTAAAAAGTAAAGTCGAGTAAAGAGCCGGCCAAGGCAAGAACAAACACCAATGTCAAACCCCCACCACTCAATACATGTGCGCAGAGCGCTCATTCCTATTCCCCTCCTAATATCCCCTCCGTTTCACCTCTTTACTTAGGTACACCCTGTGCCAAACTCTCTCTCAAATCTTTTCTATTGGTACCGACCGACCGACCATGTTTGATCGGTGGCTGATCCATGGAGCCGAGAATTTTTCCGATAAAAATGGAAAACGTTTGTTCGAGCAGTGAGCAGGAATACCATCCTCATTTGCACCTGGTTTGACAGCTAGTAGCAGCTTTTCTTTAAGGGATTGAGGTACTTCTTAGAATTTTGTGGTTCGCCGTCATTAAACCACGGTAGCACTCCACTGTTCACAATTGCTGACCACGGCATTACCTTTTTTCGTCGCCTTCTACCGTCGGGTCATCATTCACAAAAGGATTTATAGTGATTTGGATCTGACTTTTCATTAAACCTTTATCGTCAAAATGTTGAGAAAATAATCGATTTAGCGTTTATTATGGGACCCATGGGACCCATGAGTTTGAATAAGAGTTCAATCTTCATTCGAAGATTGGTGAATGTATGCCAAAGCCGGTATTATACTCGTAGATACAATCATGTAAAATGAAATTCCTTTATTATATTTTTTAATATCATAAGTTCATCTGATTTCGCTACAAACTTTATAAACACCCTGTAAATTCAATTCAGCGCCTCTGGGTCAATAAAGACTGTACTTGATCACAAACCTTTAAAAATATAAATCTCCTCCTCTTCGACTCTAATGCTCTAGAAGATGAATTTCCCATCGTAAAACCGATGGTGCGAAGTCAAATACATCACCCAGAATCGATCAAGTGAAAGAGAGGTATGGATGTGGGAAGATTCCTTCAACTTCATTACAAGTGTGGTTGTTGGGAGATGCCTCCAGCGACGATGAGGTCAGAGTCTGGAAGCGATGACTGTGCATCCAAAATATAACGCTACTGCTATTGCGAACGTAGAAACCCGATGGAAAATACGAATTTGTTTCAATAGATTACAAATGGAGCCACGAATGTAAAAACAAGACTTAGCTCCAACGACGCATAAACATAACAACCATTATGTTTCAATAGATAAAATAAAACTGCTACGAATGTGAAAACAAACCTCAACCTCCAATGACGCGTAAAAATGAAGACAATGACTTTGTTTGAACAGAGGAAATAATGAGGCTACAGAAGTGGAAACGAGCTCCAGCTTCCATCGATGTATGAATGTGGGGACTGCGCCTCAACTGCAATATAGATATAAATTTCAAAGTAACATCTCACCGTTAGTGGAGATATAAATTCTGGAACTCGTGCTCATAAATGGCTGGAAAAATTAAAGAAACTTCCAAAGATAGTGAGGTAAAATGCTTGTATTTGTGACTGATGTATTATGATTTTTTGCAAAGCAAGTTAATAAGGGAATAACTTGAGTTACCAAACTCGTATTACAAAACTAGTGTAAACATTATGAACATTTACGTAGCCATAGCAAGTTAATATAAAAAGCAATTTCAATAAAAAATTAATTTTAAATAAAATAAGCTATTTCTCTTAGAACACTTCAAAACTCATTGCTTATACTGTGTTGAAGCTAAAAGTACTTACAATTCATGATTTTGATATTTTCAAGACACCTCATTTCACGAGATGAGGTCGTTGTGTTAGCATTACTTGCTTATATCACGAGTTATGTGAGAATTAATATTTCAAAATTCAGCATGGGAATAACATGCTAATGACGCAATAGAAGTAGAGCAGAAAGTAAGCCAGCACTATTATTGGCTTAAGAAGGAATTATTATGTCACATTTGTTGACCAACATAAAAGAAACAACGTTATAGAGGCTCAATACTTCATGAGCTAAGTTGCAATGAATCAACATGGTAATGACAAAGAATGAAATATAGAACATCTTGATGGGCTTTTCAAAGTTCCTTTTCAAAGATCATCAGTCTTCGTTTATAGATGAAAGCCCTCTAGTGTCAGTTGTATTATAGCAAGCGAGTTTGCAATTCAGTTCCCAGAATTAGAGTCGGAATAATGACAAGAGCTTGAGTCAAGCTTGCATCACGTGCATCAACAAATCAACAACCGTGCAAGAAGATTTGGCTTTAGCGATCAATCGTACACTTACAAATTTCTGTACAAAGAGCACGCCTATCTGTGTGTACGTACAAGGTACTTAGCTTCACGTCAGCTGTATTAAAATTTCATACCGATTAATTGAGTCTCAAAGAGCCAAGCTGCTTATCTTATGTGCAAGGTATTTTCGTGAGGTAAGTCAAGTTAATCGTAAAATGCCTTATAAATGCACATCAGTAGCACTTATGAAACACTTTGAAATCACAGTAATTACATTTAAATTATGCATGAACATCAATTCAAGGCAAAAAATATACGATAGAGCAAATCTTTGCGTTTGCAGGTTTTTAATGGTTTTTGCATTAACAATGCATCATGCTTTACTAATCTCATATCTTTCTTAACTCCAGGGGACTGTGTTTGATTGCTGTTCATGCGCGTGACTGAAATGCCTGAGTGATTAAGGTGAGTGCATGTGATTGAAATGTCTGTGTGATTGGGATGCATGTGCGTGATTGATGCCTCAATTTTAGACGGTATGGAAACTTGGGTAGCAACCGAAGAATTTAACAAACAGCTCGTTCATATTGCTTCATTCTACTCTATTTTGTTCAATCATGTGGTGGGGGTCCGACGGTTCAGTGGCTAGTGCATCGGTTATTCAATGATGTCAGTGAAACAGAAACAGGCTCATGTCTCTGTATTGACTATCATACTATGAACATAAATAAATAGCCACTAAATTAGTAACACAAATGGTGCAGAATTTATCATTAAAATTGTATGTTGTGCTTCAAAATTAAAGCTATGAAAAACGGGTAATTGTAATTTTGCATTGGGTGATGTTTCGTAATATTTTCGTTATTTTAGTTACATATTCGTCCTATATTCACTGTCTGCTTGTACATTAATTATTGGTAAGAAAAACAAAACTTAGATCTGAGCTCAGTAAACTTACTGTAACTTCAGGTCATGAATGGAAGACAAACTAATGATGGCTCTATGTACTCCCAAAACTACAGTATGTGCTTTTGTGGGGATCAGTATTACTTGGCAATATTATTCATAAAAAATTGCTTGAAATTCTTAATTCATGCAGTCATGATAACATATTTTTTGGGAGAATTCTAAATATGGAAACATTTTTGTCAAGGAAATGTTCTTTAAATCTTACGTTGGATAAAATGTGGAGTAGAGTAAGCGCACAGATGCTGTGCAGAGATGTAACAGTCAGAATCCAATACCGATTCTCAGTAAAATGTGTTAGAAAAGGTTTAGTGTAAAAATCGCTTGCCAATTTTCTACTATAAAAATATGACCATGTCAGACCCTCATCGTTTGCAAACTTGCAATAGTTTTTTATACCATGAGATTGCTGTACGATGTCATCATTGACATTGTACGATGTCATCATAAACATTGCTCCCATCCTGTGGCCGACTGTCATTTCCAGTGTTTACTTTATAGAACAGATTTCAGTTGAACACTGGGTACCTATACAACGTTCAAAAATTTATCGCGACTTTTGAATCTCACCACCGGCGTACTAATTAAGAGCCCCTTAGAAGTTATTTACGTGAACCAATAATTTAAAATTGCATACCATTATTCGAAAATCGGTGTTTAACCCTTACTTGGAATAAAACGAACTCAAATCAAAGTATTTTTCACTGTAAGTACATACTTCTATACGGTAACAAATGCACAGTACAACACAAAAACAGTCATTCCATTGACTACATAAAAGATCGCGTACTCTCTTAACGGTATCGAGCGATGAGCGAGTTTACAACAATAGAAACCAAGCAATAAACTAGTGTATAAAAGTATGCACTAATCACTAGAAAAACACTTTAATCTGTAAGCTGCAAAGGTATGCTGTGGATAAAAGACATTATCACCGTAGCCGTCAAACCGGGCGGAGGTTGGGAAGAGTGGTAGTGAATCAACACCTGATTGATGAACAACGAAATTTTATACTGCACTAACATAGGACCATTGTTTTCCAAGAGAAAATTTTGCTCTGATAGCAACGCTAATTACACTGTTCATCAAATCAAATAGATAGAAATACGTAAAATTGTCGGTCTTTATATTCTGTATAAGAGCAGTTTGAGTTTTCTCGCTTCGCATTTTTTTTCACTGTGTAGTCTGATCAAACTGCATGGCTTGTGCAAATCTACTCGCTAGTGAACATGTAAAACTCAAACACCAATACAAGTCCTATTCAATTCTGTATGATTGAAAACTCGACCTACGAGCTTTCATTTAACCCGTTGATGATGAAAAAAGCTCCCATAAATTCCGCGAGTAACATTCGAATTTCATCTACTACAATAGTTGTAGTTCTTGACAGTACTTTCCAAAAGTAATAAACTTTAATGAAACTTTGTTGCTTTGCAATTTGTTTGAACTATGAACACAACAATTCCAGGTATGAACTTACTTTTCCACAACAGCGGCAGACACATCGTCCGAAAGTTTCAGTTAGCTTCACTGACTCTGATGAGTTACGACTGAAACCAACATCGACTGACTCACGTCTGATAAATGACTTACAAAAAGATTTTGTTGCACAGAATCAGAATAGGTTGAGATTAATCTTATACTGTGCGATTTTTTTTGGTAGATAAATAAAAATCCTCTAAAGGAACTCAAAACAAAAAGATTTGTATTTTAGGAAACTGTATCATGTATAAAATACTGAACACTGACAAGTTAAGTATCAATCGACGAGAATTCGGAACCAGAGGTTAATAGGTGCCCGGAAGCTGAGCGTTTACATTTTCTTTCAAATTTGAAAAAAAACTTTATATGCTAATAAGAAAATGAAGTTCGAATAAAATATTGCATTTAAGAAAGACTTCTAAAAATTTATGTTAGATCAGACGGTTAATCCTTTCCTCTTCTCTCCTTACATGGCCAGCATAGCGTTGCTGCTGAAGGTGCCATAATTTCCCTTGCGGATAATCTCTGATATGAGTGCTAGAACGTCTTAATAATAATTTTACACGGAGTATTCTCTGCTTCATTATTGTTATTCCGACGTGATACGAACTGCACAGACATTGTACCAGATGAAAAAGTAGTGTAGCGTGCCGTAAGTTTCTCGTTATCGTCTGCACAACCCGGAAACAGAACAAGGATCTCACAAAAAAACAAGAGGAAAAGCTGACAGGAAAAGAAATTAGAAAAAGTTTAGAAGATTATTTAGCAAATTACCTCTTACTCAAAGTTATTCAACGCTTCAGCTGCAGATGATGAATAAGAAACAGAATTCTGTTTGTTTACATGCTAAATGAGGAAGCACCGCCTACGCTGAATTGATCTATAGCTTTTTATATCTAGCCTAGCCAATAGAGCATCAGTGCCTGCCAGGGTCCGTTATTACTCTCTCTCTTAAAAAACAAGCAAAGTTCGTTGCCAATTGTGATACTGGAGAACAGGCACATCGTACGAGCAGAGATATCGGAAAATCCCGTCCTATACTCGTACATGTAACGGTGAAGTGTACCCTTTTTGTCGATAATTTTTGGCAACGTATCATGTGTCGATGATGAGGACATGATTTTGTGACGTCCTCGTTTGAGAGAATCATGCTAATGATTAGAATTTAGGAAAGCCTTCTCTTATTTTCTGTTGTGTTTGCTTATTCGCTTCCATGTAGACTACCCTATAGAGCGTCAGCAATATTTATCAATTTTTTCTTCTCCACACATTTAAAAGAGCGCAGGGATTCTAGATTTACCTCTAAATATAGAGCCAAAATCACTCTGGGCCGTCTGAGAAATGTAGAGCTACACGCAGCCGGAAAATAACATCGGTGAGTTGTAAGCGTGTGTTAGCTGAGGCAACCACCGCTTCGCCTTAAATGTATCCATGATCGACCGTCACGTCCGTATTTGCAGAAAAACCACTCTCAATTTTTAATTAGCTACATAAGAGCAAAAGTGGACGACTACAAGTGAAATTGTACTCTGAGTTATTGAATATTTTATTTCACTCAGAGAAAAGTTTAAACACTAAGACAAGTTATCATCATAGTTCGGTTATGAACACAGCTATTTCTAGTTGTGATCAAGTTATTTTAGGACATTTTTAGTTGGAATGGAGATTCAGTGAAATGCTGCAAAAATCCCTAATGATTATTGATTTTTATTTAGGCTTTGTTGATGCATGTTTATTGGCAATCTGTGAAGCATGTACGTACTTGCCAGGAACTCCAACACTCTATTTAAAAACTAATGAAACACATCAAAGCATATTGACAACTCATTTAATGAAAGAAATTCACTGCAAGCGAATACAAAGACCGAGAAAAATACTACACGTAAGAGAAGCTACTCGTGGATGTTCTGTTTCTTCAGGGATTTCCGATTGTGCTAAGAGATACGGCATCCCTCTTTAAGAACAAGCCGACGTCTTCAAAAAATTCTATGCATAAATATTCCATTGGTCTTAACAGCGTTCCTACCTCAAACTGACATCACAGTGAAAGCTCTTGCTTTGTTCTTCACAGATGTCTCCTTAGTTCCCTGGGATATTATGTAATGCAGTTGGGACGGAAGAAAGTGCATTTCAGCAGTCATACGCACATCAAGTTCACGGATATTCTCCATTAGCTGAACAGCCACCCTCGCATACTGGAAAATTCTTTGATGCCCGAAGAAATTTGCTATAACTCAATCAAGCTGACATTTCAACAGGATTGAAATGCCTTAGATATGTCAAGCAGACGCTACAACAGGAGATGTGATCTTTCACTTTCCTTCATACCAGGGATGCTATATGTTGACTAACAGAATTATATATCTTTCACTAAGCCTGATCATAACTCTTAAATCCCCATCCAACAGATTTGGTTTTTGATGTTTTGTAGTACTGTAAAATCGATAACTTCATTACATTATTATCTCAGAAAAGATGCAAATCCATTAAAATGTGTTCAATTTATTTACATCTTCATGATGTTGATTATCTTAGATTTCGTTTCTCCTCATAGCCTGATCACTAACTTCTAACGCGTTTTCACCACTGCGTAATTTGCTTGATGTGCTGAATAATTTTCTGTAGATCATATTTTTCATAGTTCCTAGTTGTTCACACTTTGATGAAGTTAATGCAAAACTTCAAATTCCTCTCAATACCTTGTTCCTTTCCTTCGTCCATCCACTTTTTATCAACGAAAAAACCTACACATTGGCGTTGCCAGGGACTACAGCAACAATATACATGGTGCAATTTTAAGCAGTTCTAATTGACATCCAACATTTTTTTGCATGGTTTCAACACATTTGGGTATTTTTTATGAGTTGGTAATTAATTGAATTCTTCATCACACTTATCCCTTTCTATAAATGGTCCACATTGCCGTCGTATGAGCATGTCCTATGTTTATCGTATTCGTTCGTTTTCATCATATATTCATGTTCGTTTCGCAGACAATAATGTTTGTTATTTCTGTTGAACTCAAAATGATCATTTTTCATTTCATTCAACTTCCTTATAACAAAAAAATTGGTATTTAGGTAAAATTCTGGTTAAATTAAAAACATTCTAATTTCAGCATTGCAAAGGGTAGAGTTTAAAACAAGTTTAAACCCTAAAACTCGGTTAAAATATAGTTTAAAATTCTGCGTTTCATATGAATGAGAATGTTGTGTGCACAAAGTTAAACTGGTTCAGTTAAGGGGGTTTTCATCTGGAGCAAAGCTTATCTTCTGGGCATGCAGGATGCAATGATGGACAATAAAATCATTCATACCCTTGAATATATCAAAAGAATTCTTCAGAAGCCACCTTGTGATCTGAGGTGCATGAGAACAGAGAGTAAGAAACTCGAGTTTGAGGTACGTACAGATTGATTGCTTGAGAGCCCTCTGGTAGGTAAGAATTAAGCTAAAGCATGTTAGTCTAACAAAAACAATCGTAGAGCGTAAAAACAACAAAACAAGTAATCTAATAATTATTCAGTAGAGGGTAAGCAACTCAATATTTAATATGGATGATCAACAACAATTGGGGAGTAGAAAATGCCTTATATGCTCATGCAACTATCGACTATTCATATCAAATCAATGTGTGGCAAAATAAATACAGAAGTATGATAAATGAAGGAATGAAGTGATGACAAACAAATGATTTCTGTAAATAAGGCATGGAGCATTATTGACCAATGCTTGATTGCTAATTAGAAAAAACTACCAGTACTTTCCGTGTTAATATTAACATCCAAATTATCAATAGCTGTAATGTTATTGTTTTACATAGTCCAGTATTAGCTCTTATTTTAATGTCATATGTCATATTATTTCCGTCTATAGTGGCCAAAAAATATCATACGTATATAACATGAATGTAAAATTAACCCAATCGATACTTTTTTCTGTGAGTGCCATCTCAAATCGTTACTTCACGGATCAAAGCATCAGCGTTTGGGAACCGCAGAGGTTAAATGAAAAACTCTGAGAAAATTTGTTAAGGAAACTGAAAACACAAGCATCTGCGCTAAAATATACCACCAACTTCGTTTCACTCGTGTATTCCAGATAGTGTACTTTCAGAGATCTATCGTAAAATAGCATTAATATTTCAAATAATTATGCACACAAAGGCTATTCATTTCAATTAAATTTTCATCAGGTAATCTCGTAAAAAGACAGTCTACTCTAAGACATCTCACGTGGAGAAACAAATCAGGCACAGATATGAAAAACGCATAAAAAGAAAGACATAGAAAATCTATCAGATGCAACACTTGAACCACGAGTTTTTTGATAGCATAGCTTATGTACACAGCGCTCATGCCCAGCGGCCTCCAAGCAATGCTGCAAAAGATCCTCTCTTAGCCTCACCGCTCTGTCAACACACTTCCAAGTTCTGCCAAACATGGCATAGAGCCGACTCAAACACCAGTCTAACTTGGTTCAAACAGCTGCCGCCCAGACTCCGCTCAAACACTAACTAAACTTTGCTCTAACTTGTCCATTGTGAGAACACGAAGCACACTCCAGCTTCGCTCATTTGTGGGTCCTCTCGACTGCTTAAAACTTCATATGAGACTTATTATTCGCCACATGATTGCCTCCTAGAACTATAACTGCAAGAAGTACTCAACGTAATTAACTAATTTTCCGATATTTTTTATTTGTATCATTAATTTTATTCCTATTATTATTGTGATGATTGTTCATATTTTTATAATTATTCATAATGTTATCGTAAAAATGATTAGGAATTAAACCATTTTAGTTACTATTGTTTTCATTTATATTGTCATTGTCGCAATTAGTACTTTTTTCATCTAGTTTCTATCAATACAGTCATTATATGTACGACTACTTTTAAATTTTTTATAAACGTTTGTATCCTCATCCACACTTACATAAGCTGTTTCATGATCACAAGCTTTGTGATCATCATCAACAACATATGTTCAGTAATTGGATATTTATTCTTTTATTCCTAATATATCTCAGTTCGTCTATCACTACTTTGACCAATTTCCTCATGCCAATGAGCTTAATAGAAAATCATCAAGTTTGTGATTTTGGATTTTTATCATGCTAACATCTCTAATTTAATAACGAACCAAGCACATATTGGACTACGAGAACTCCTTAATAAATGAAAACGGAAGGAAAAGGTGAATGCAATGTGTGTATCCTTGTACCAGTGTCTGGATACCATAGCAGTTCCCTACCACAAGCAGGACAACAAATAAGGTTAAATTAGAGGAATGATTTCTTAGTTCTCATGCCTCATCCTCTCTACGCCTCATGCTGCAATTCACGAGCGAAACCAATGATTATGCCAGTGTAATTTTGCCTTTTGGTTCCAGGTTGTCGTTTCAATATTAAATGTCAATGTCGAATCACAAATTACCCTGAAATTCTCAAATTATCTCCAAAATCAGGATTTTTTGGAACGTTTCATTATTTACAAAGCAAACATATAAAACCACCGAACAAATATGCCAAGCAAATAAATATCAGTATTCTCACAATGATATGCGTGTAACATCATTATCAGTTAGCCTTTCAGATAACCTCGGGAACAACACGCATGTGAGCACGTGGCTTTTTGCCAATAATTCTCTTTCCGTAACTTTTTAGAAAAATTAGCAGGTATCGTAGAGCGAAGAATATTTTAAACATATTCCAGTGAGTCTAGAAGAGATGCTCTCAAGTGTACAATACATTACTTTAGATGATACAGTATTTTGTGCATGCTAATTCTTTTTTTAGTAAATATTGTCAAAATCACGAACATACAACTTTAAATCTTTCCAATGAAGTCACAACTGTCCCCCTGAGTATGAGCTGGAAGTAAAAACTTGTAGGACTGCACAGCTTCATCAATGTTAAATGATGATAATTTTGCTGATGACGGACGATTGTTAAATTGACGATCATTTGTTGGTGACAAACGATTAATAAAATAACGGTGATTGTTTGTCACCGTTACTCTAACTATCGTGCCACCATTTCAATCATTTTTTTGTGTAGTCACATTGAATAAAATTTGACATAATCAAAAGCCTTTCAACATCATTAAACGTTTGTGTTCATTCGAATATCTAGTTGGCAGTGATAAGTCAGTTTTGCTAAATCAACCAAGGGCGGCGTAGACCTGCATTTATAAATGTTTCTCCGTAATTAGGGTGCAGATTATAATGCTGAGCTGTTGATTTAGTTCACACCTGCGAAAAATTCCGCTAAAGAGTCTTTTGGTGCAAATTCTCCTAATTATGGTCGGCATTCGAAGAGCTGCTCGTGGAAGCACATAATCATGCACAGGTGGTGCAGAGAGGCGAGCTTGTATTGGGGCTTGGGGCAGGTGAGCAGATCCGTGGGCAATTACGTTGAAATGATTAATTCTAGGGTCTGTCTTTGATGGAAAGCAGTAGTGGTGGAAAGAGGCTTAATTCAGTGAAGAAATGAAGCGACACAACAGAAATATAAAGTGTAGATTTGAAAAATCCTATGCTGCAACATTAACTTTGACGGAACGAACTGGTCCAAAATTTCTAGCAGAAAAGTCGATCTGGCAATTTTCACTAATAATTAATCATCAGGGACGTAATAGTAAAAATTTCGTTTGATACTCCCTGCATAGAGGTATACAGTTTGTTTAAAAATCTATGTTTAATTTAAGAGGAGAAAATATACATCAAAAACTCTTCTAGGCTAAGTAGTTATTCATAATTAAATGTTGACTACAATGTAATCATAATTCGAGGCGAATGATGAGTCTTTCTTGGATCAGATCAATGTTTTGTTTAATCTGATTTTGTTGAGGAAAATAAAAATATTAACACCGAAACAAATTTTTCCTCGGCTCGCCTTTTTCTTACTTAAGTAGCCTCAATGTGGCACTAGCTGATCTGAGCTTATTTTATTTCAGTAATTTTATCGAAACTGGCTAAGTTGTCCGATAATTTGATTTTTCCTCTCCATACAAAAAGTGATTAGTACTGTAGGTTGAACCACCTGTGTGAGAGTGTGCCTGCTGGTGCGATGAGTGACTTGGGTACTTCAACAGGTGCTGATATCGAAGAGCCTGTCTCGTCAAGAATTTTCTTCACTTAATGTATCTCACCACAGCGGGGGCTCATAACCAGGGGGTTCTGTATACCCCACCACAGCGGGGGCTCATAACCAGGGGGTTCTGTATACCCCACTACAGCGGGGGCTCATAACCAGGGGGTTCTGTATACCCCACCACAGCGGGGGCTCATAACCAGGGGGCTTCAGGGGTCATCTTATCAGGCGACCTTTTTTGATTTTCTCCCACATGAATATTTAGTATTGGTAATTTCGTGTTAAAATTTAATTCAACTATAGATCATGAGCTCAGTTGCTAGACTGAGAAGAAAGTCTAGACTGGGTGCAATTTCAAGTAGAGATTAAGAATCTATTAGGTGTTTATAAAGTCGCTAACTGTTTAAACGCTCTATAGAATCGACATATACAGTAGTTTTACCTGTAAAATGGTAATAAACAAAATATTTTTGTATTGAATGTCAAAACTTAGATCTCAGCTTCAAAATGGTATGCTCTTTCTAAAGCGTACATTTAAAGTTTTAGGCTGAAGATAGCAGCAGCACTTCGAACATTTTCCTTCCTTATGTTTCTCACTATTTGAAAGTTTATTTTTCGAATTTTCTCGATGGCATCTCGGATGACAATGGTCTTCCATCTCCTCCATAAACAAGTAGCTGATGAGGCTGAGGTCAGGCCACGACGGATTCAAACTGATCACTCAGCGAATTTGTACAGTAAAAATAAGACATTTGTTGGAGCTGTGAAGAGGAACTCAATCCTTCTAGTAGTACTTTTACTCGTTATCTGATCTAACACCTCGCTGCAATTTTTTTAAATAGATTCAGATATTCCCCAGAATTCACTCCTTCTCGGTTGCTTAATCACACATGTAATCGGTTGCCCTCGACCATCTAAAAATACTGTCCATAATATTACTTTTTCACCGCCTTGTATAGTTGAAGTTTCAGACAGAAAAGGGTTATTAATGCACCAATAGCTTCATTTTGACAGAAAGGACGATTTTCACTTTCTCAAAGCGAAAAAAAATGCAGAACGACCACACGCTGTTCACAGGATGATCGCATTACCTGCATTTACTAAAAAAATTCTGTACCTGCACTCTGTTTTCGCAAATCCCACAGTAAATATGACATATTTTACCCAGCGAAAATATGCACAGCTGTGTGTGAGAGCTTTTCGTAAGCGAAGAAAACTACCGCAGCTGCCAATATTTACATTTTTAGCATCAATTTTGTTGAATCTTCGGACAACTTCTAAGCTGATTATTCAGATGTGATATTTTGAAGACAGGAAGTCTCGTTACAAAAATTTCTCTCTGCTTTTTGGAGCCGCAAGGAATATGTAGGAACTTAAACAAAAGTAAAAAGCAAACACAATGAATGTAAGTCTTGGCACAAGTTCTCAAAACTATACATAAAGAACCTAAAGTTTCCTTGATCATTTTTTTTCTCCTGCTCTCTTTCTCTCTAAAGTTTCACCGGTTGAGTTAACAAGTAACAAAGAGAGCTGGCGCATGTGCAGTGAAGCTATATACTGCATAGGTCTCTTCAGTTCTATGATGGCTGCACATCAGTGCAAATACAAGTGATCCAGATTTAGTTTAAAATCTTGCCCAATTCCTCAACTGTTACTACCATTATTTGTCCTACAACTCGACTATACAGTTGATACAATTAGCAAAGCTTGAAGACCTCCATTTTGGGATTTAGTGCATGTATCAATTTGCAACTATCACGATTTCATAATTGACTCGTAAGCGAGAGAACAGGTAAGCTTTCTTTTCAAGGAAATATACTCGACTTTTTGCAATGTCTATTCTCACGATGAAGGGGAAAATGCCTGATAATTCAATAATTCTTCATAATAGTTCCTTCGTGCAATAAAATTTATCAATGAATTTCTGCTAGAATCTTTATTAACGAAATTTTTCTGCATCACAGAATGAAATACGCAGAGGTTACTTTACTCGTTAGTTGTTTTAAAGTTTCAGAATTTATTACCTTCATGTTTAGAACTTGTCCTATGGAAGCATTTTATTTTCATTACTATAATTTCCAACATCAAAGAGCACAAAATTTATTTACATTATGAATAAAGATATTGTATAGGCGTTACATAATCGTCTGGGCTAGGCGCCAGTGTGCTCAGGTGTCTGCTAAAGCTTCTTACAGGACCAAGATCCGCCTCAATGCGCGTCGCTGACTGACAAACAGAGCTCTCTGGTAAAGGATATCAAGAATTTCGACCAAAATACTCCATCTACTTTCGATATTTTTAATATCGCAACTGTAGTCATTTACCATCATTTCATTTTTGTGTTCTTCTGATACAGCCAAAGACGAATTGATAAAAGTTAACTTGTATGTAGCCAAATTTATATATTCTGCAGGAAGAAATAGCGGTGAGATTTACTTCAGTTTTAAGGAAAGACAGTTTTTTATACACTGATTCACTTCTATCAAAGTACATGCTCATATATTGTGAGCTACTTTGAGTGACTTTTCCTACGCAAGTCAGACCTACACACTCATGTGCATCAGACATACAGTTAACTATAGTCCATGATCAGCAAGAGTTGTAATAAGTGGATGGCTACACGAGCACAAAAATTTTCAAAGCGTTTTATATTCTACTCTAATTTCCGTATGGAATCGAAGAAGCTATGAAATTCCGGGACTGCAAAGTATCATGTAACGATGTATTAATAGAAGCGTGTTAAATTGGAAAGTAATATTTATTATTTTGTGTGCCTGAGGGAAATTCTGCGTTGGTGGAAGGCATAAAGCATTAGTGAACAAGACCTATAAAACGATGCGTTAGTTAATTGTACCCCACATTGCAATTCTTAATTGTACGAAAAACAGTCCATGGTAAAATTTTTGAACGCTTTTCCCAATCTTTCGGTTAACCTGTCACATTCTTGATCCTGACGGATACTTGTACCAGTTAATTACCTCTGTCTATGAAGCATCTACGCTAGTCAAACACCTGTGTGCTAATGTTTTGAACACCATAAAATATTAGCACGATAATTTAATTTCCAAGAAATCCTACTCTCAAGACAAGCGATCCAAACAGTGAAGCGACAAACATCTTTATTCTTGAATTTCTGTATTTCACACTCTGTGTAGGAATAGGAACGCGGTATAACAACGTGGTAGAAACTTGCTAACTAAAAACTATAGAATGACACAAACAATGACTTATAATAAAAGGAAAACTTAATTATTTTCATTCACGCTCATGCTTACGAATAAATAAATATCCTAAGAAGTTGGAGTAATAAGCAGTTAAGAAAAACGCAAATTGTTGGTCCGCAGAGGTTCATGAATAAAGAGATATATAAACTCTAGAATTCAGAGGTCGATTTCACTGCTCACTTTAGAAGATTTTATAATAAAAATGAATTTATGATTTGCACCAGGGCGAACTGCATTCTACATCAAAATATAGTGAACAGGATAATTCAGGTACATGAATTTGAATACATTTTAATGCGCCTAAATGTTGATACACCGAGACATCAGTACTACACACTTCAACCAAAGTTAAGGAACTTTTCAAGAGTCTCAAAGAAGAGACGCTCAAAGGATATTCTACAACGCAGAAATAAGTAGGATATTTTTCAATTTTAGAGCTCTTTTATCTTTTAGTTAGGAAACGTAATTCCTTGAGTGATGATTTGACGCTATTCATTCAGCTGAGAAGAGATAAATGGTGTGGAGTAAATTCTAGTTAGCCTGTAAAATAAGAAAAATTCAAGCTCCTGACAATCGTACCATATGGTTTTAAATATTTTTGGTATCTAGATGGCATGGTGAAGAGTTTATGCAAGACACAGAACTCACGTAGTAATTCAAATGAAACGAGAGAATTCTCAGTCCCCTCGCTTTGTTTCAAGTTCTTATGTTGTAAGTCCTTCATTCACAAATACATCCAAGAATTTGTGGTGTAATTTAAAGAGAAAAATGATAAATTTTGACAAGAATTTTGAATGGGAGCAAGCCATACTACAAACTGAGACGTTAACAGCAATGAAAGAGTTTAGCTAGCGAAGTTTCTTCTGTACAGGTTACCGAGTGTCAATGATGCAGATTGAACTCTATTCACGTAGTGAATACTTGCATAAATAACATTTTTTAGCTTCAATCTCAGGTCGAGATATGATGCTTTGACATGCCAAGCTTTGTGGCTTTGGTGGCTTTGCAGCCACCGTAGTCGAGTGGTATGCGGCCCGTGTTCTGTATCGGGTCTCTGCTTGTGCAGAAAGACTGCGTGCGGGTTCGAAACCCGGCAATGAATACGAGCTATTTCTCGTTTCACGCCGTGAGCTCGCAC
>VCRD01000039.1:318434-337996 GCA_006783055.1 Trinorchestia longiramus | reverse complement strand
AGTAACCAAAACGTAAAGAAGACAACCGCATAAGTCTCTCGTGGAGTGAATGATGGCCCAACATTGAACTCAATTCGCATCCTTCTTAAGATCTAAGGCAGCTCCTCCTGAGGGCCTCGAGCTGCGCACAAGTGACGCGATGCGAAGTGTGTCATAAGCTTCTGCCTCGTCCTCACAATAATGATTCTTTCGTGGTGTGTTTCTCTCCTTATGCTGCATTTGTATATAATATTATAGTTCCAGAAAAGATTACAAGTGATTAAGGTTATTCCTTTACAAAAATTCTCACTGAAATGCCACTAGTAGAGATGTTAGTTCGCTTTGCTCCACAGAAAGCGCACCACGGAGCTGGTGAGTTAGGTCACGTGCTTGCAGTATACGATCACGAAGGCCATAGGTGCAAGCGACTGTGAGCGGTACGTACAATTCAACTCTTAACCTATAAGATGAATGAACTTTCTCTTAGAGGCCCAATGGTGATAGTGCATTTTTATTATTATCCTTCTTAAGGCAGTCAAATACAACTGAATGCCCTGGGTCATTGCTCTATCTAAAAAGAGGTAAAGACCGTACGGTTGGCTAGTTTGGGATGCTGCAGTGATATCACCAATGATTTGAAAATGTTACTGGCAATGACATTTGTGTTGATATCAATATTCAGAACAAAAGCAAGCGGCCGGTCTTTGGTGCTCGCAGAATTGTACAGGTTTTCTCTCATAGGTAATAATTGTCTTAAAACTGTATATGGGACGATTAAGACTTACAGCTAAAATAATGTTGTCGTTTCTAAATATTTGTATTGTGCAATATCTTCAATGGTAGGAGATACATGTACTGTAAAAACGTGTACATTCTTACTTAAAAGTCCTAACAGTTACCTTAATTCACTCTAACTTTATTTCGTGAAACATACTCCTCGAATTTACAAGCCCAAAGAGATTTTGGTTTAAAGATTTGAGAGGGACTTAAAGTAAGGGATTTAACCAGTGTACGTACTGGTTAAATGTACTGGTGTAATGTACATTTAACCAGAACACCTATATAAATGTACTGGTGTAGAGACAATGCTCGTCATTCCTTTGTAACGGAGTTCTAAATTGTTGCCCCGAGGTAATCAAAGTCTCCATTTCAGCACTCGCTCCATTACAGTGTCACATGAAACCAAATGTTTCATTTCGATGATTTTAATTACACAGAGAAATCAACCTACTCCGAAATTTATATTTAACGATAACACATGAAGTCGTTTTCTACTTTTAACATCAAAGTAAATTTTTTTTTAAGTCGGTAACATTTGGTCTCGAAACTAAACATTATCATTCGCAAAATGATACTTTTCATAGCACATCCAATAACAGGCGTATGCCCTACACGTAGAATAACAATAAAGGCAGCTTTACATCGCACGCGTGCGATGACAGTTCACTATGTTAATGAGTTTGCTAATGTCAAAGTCCTGCGAGCGAAAAAATACGTTAAATTTAAAAAGGTTTTATGTTCATTTGATGAAATTTCATGCAATTATTCGAAGCTGTTCGGTTTAATCTCAAGTGATAGTTACACAGCTGAATCTCTTGCTTACACATTTACCAAAATTTGTACACGTAAGCAAATCAGAACTGAACAAAGTTAAGGTTAAGAGCGACCTTCATCAACTGCGTGAGCTTCATTAAATGAAGCTTCACCTATTGCTTCTCTGGCCGACAGTTACAAAAATGAGTTCTCCCATCTCCTAATTGCGGAACTGAGAGTGCGCTTCTCGGTCTCCTGTCCAACCAGACGCTTGGAAAACTTGTGACCATGCACATGATGAGCATCGCTTCAAAGCGAGATCTAGATCCTGTTGTATCAAAAATGAGGAAAAACTGAAAGAAATCACCGCCTGTGAGAACAAGTTTATTCAAATGAGTTGACGGCTCAACCGGTATAATATTTTTAAAGCGTTCAAGATCAATGGAAAATTTGATGTTGTCGACAGAAAAACATGGATGAAACGATACTATTAAAAGTGAAAATATAACCCAATGCGCCTGAAAAACCAATAAAAACAAGTCCTCCCTAGTGAAAAGTATTAAAAACTAAGCAAACAATTTTTTTGCCTATTTTGTTAGCAGATTTTATAGGGATGACGAATGTCCTTTATCAGCACAGGGCATTTCAACTTTCTTATTTATGAAAACTATAAACTGCCTGCAAAGCTAGAGATTTAATGTTCGTATTTAGCATATACGTCTGAATTATATGTAAGTATCTGTCTGCATGACTCACAAAAAAAATATCTTTGATTAAACTTTTGAAATTTCGCACACTTCCGTGAGAAAATGTAGCAAAGTTTGATTGTGTTTTTACGTCGAGGTATGATTATCTCTGGGAAAAGTTACCGCCTCTTATCATTATAAAGAAGTGTTACTCTCATCTTTTAAGAATTTAAAGTTGAAAGCTCTCAGGAAACTAATCTACACCCTACATTCATAAATGAAAGCACAATAACAAATACCATACCAGCTGAGATAAAATTGTGCGCAGCTTCATCCCAGTATCGAAGCTGCAAGAGTCATTAATGATCATCGTAACGGCCTAATTAAGAATGCTGAGGATATAAAATTCACGTAACTTTTAATTGTAATCTTTTGAATGGAATATGCTTTTCTGGATTTGAAGACCAAATTATGAGGGGTGTATCATAACATGAGGGGTGTATTGTAACATGAGGGGTGTATCATAACACGAGGGGTGCATCATAAGATGAGGGGTGTATCATAACATGAGGGGTGTATCATAACATGAGGGGTGCATCATAAGATGAGGGGTGTATCATAACATCAGGGGTGTATCATAACTTGAGGTGTACAGATTCGAGAAATGACTATACACAAGAGTGTTTGTGCTGTGTGTGGGCTTGTTTAACTGATCAAATCTCACAAGGTCATGTGAAAATTCAAAGAAGAATGAAGCGAAGGGACTGAGGAGCCTCTTTTACAGTCTTAGTTGGCGTCCACATACTGGCTGTACTTCCTGAATCCAGATAAAATGTTCCGATTAAATTATGATTTTCACGCTACGTAAATGTGAATGTATATAAAAAGCAGGGATGTTTAAAATATTATTTGCTTTATTTGCACTGCATTTCTTATCCACTCTTCAAACTGCACTTTATTTTTTTCTCTTTGTATTTTTCAAGGTGAAATTAAATTCTTATTTTTTGAGAAACAATCGTTTGCTTAATTTATTTAGCTCAAAGCTCATTTCATATTGAAAGGGTATTGTACATTTTTCAATCTTCCAATACATTCACGCGATGTAAACTCATGTTTCGCAAGCATGTAGTTTATTATATAGGCTCAGATAACACGCCAGTGTTTTATACCAACACAATTTTCAATATGGCCGAAAAAATTTCCCGCCGGTCGAAGAACTCGAGTCCCTGGAGGGAAGATAGAAAGCTCGTCTGTGCACTATTTTGCTATTGTTCTATATTATTTAAAATATAAGTACTTGCCTCTCTCTGTTCTAAAAGAAAACTGGCGATTTTGAAAAAAAGTATCGAACAATCAATACATTTCCAGCAGTGATAGGAAAAACGATATTTCTCTGGAGGAATAAAAAGAAGTTTTGAGAACAAAGTGTTAACCCTAGTGTACTTTCAAGATCCCTCTGAATAGAGTTTTAATGACTGAGTAATTTCTAAATGTACTGTTATTTAGTTTCATAATAAAAACATTCTAAAAGGTAATACGTAATTCGCTTGTAAATAAGACAGGCTATTGTATTACAAGTTTTTTTGAAAGGATTTTTTCTATGCGTTGCACTGTTTTGATTGAAATGTTGAATAGATGTTTGCTGGAAAGATGATGAATCTAAAGATTCTACGTGTATGTAAACAAACAACATCTAACCTATTGATCTACTGTAATCTCTAACACGTTAATCAAGAAAACTCATAGCCCTTGTTAACGATGAACTTGAATGTAAGCCAAATCTCCACGGAATTTGATACACAATGACATATAAGATACATTGTTGTAGTGGAAAATTTCAATGTTTAGCTACAAGCAGCAGCATTCAATTCACGCGTGCAGTTCGTAATTTTTGTTGTTTTTTTGTCGTGCAGCGTGTGTGGCGATGACACAAAGTGGTGCAGAATAGAGAGATTGGGAGGAGAGTGTGACAATGAGATCGGCTACACTTGAACAGCAAAAGTTTCATAGCAGTTTTTTGAAACGAGTGTGTGTGAGTGCTTCTCTTCTCTATCTTTCTTTGTCTCGCTTCCTCTAGTTGTGCATGAGTTATGTATGAGTTGATTGTGTATGTTTGCATGTTGTGTACACACAGGTGTAAGTATCGACCTGTAGCCTACACGTATCCGTTATATCTTAGAAGGTAAAGTAGCCCATGAAGATCGCAAAAATGTACACTGGGTTGTACGTATGTGTAGGAAAGCTCTTCGTACGTTCTATCAGCGCGTTAATACACTATATATACGTGACTAATCAAAAAACCCAACTTAAATAAGCTATGAATTCCAATAATATCAGAAAACGAAGGTGCGAGTGTTGTCCTTGCATTTATTGAGTGTTTAACACGTTGCCCCCGATTGCCTGACTAGTGTAAATCTTCACTTTGTACGCATAGTCACTAGAAGGATCTGAAAAAAAATTACAGAACCTAACCTAAGTGGTCCACATACGTACCACTTCAGAGTCAACGTGTTAAGGTCTTCACGTTACAGACACTACGACATGCCTAATTATCATTTAGAGATGCACTATTCATCATGTCATCCTTTCTATGATATACTTTCCATACTTTAGAATTTTTGTATAATTGTGATGCAAGTAAATGAACTTACCAAAAATACTATTTTTACGAAGTCAAAAATTTAATACCAATCACACCATTTGGCTTTGTACCTAAGCCATAAACAAACAAGTTTAATTACATACGTAGCAGATTAAGATGCGTCACCTTCCACCGAGAAATATTTGTCAATAACTCTTAGTGCCAGGGACATCCAGAAACATTTTTTAGCAATTGCAAGTACCAGTAGCACCTAGGAACATCTGTCAGTAACTCCAAGTACCATTAGCACCTAGAAACATCTGTCAGTAACTCCAAATACAGTAACAGAAGATCTGCAAACTCAGAAGCCTTAGTTTCCGGAAGTGAATGCTAGCTCTTGTTCTCATTTCGTTGACAAGAATGATATATGCTTAGGAACTTCAGTGAGCGAGGAAAAAATTTCATACATGTCAGCACTGACATGGACCCTTCTCAACTTCAAAGTGCACTTACAAAAAGACAAGTTTGTTCTTGGTCGAAAACTTTGTTATTCTCCACTTAAACAAATGAAGAAACCTAACCTCGAGAATGGCTGGTATACTTGAACAAAAAGAGAAGTCAACTGTTCTGTGGGCGAATTTTTCTTAAAATTATTTTACAATGTTTCTTCGACTGCAGGTCTAGATTCTTCAGGATTTGATATTAAAAAGAACCAAAAGTATTTGATATCTAATCAAATTGACACATAAAATATGATTAAACATTAGGTTTTCAAGTGTCGTGTTATAAAATTCTTAGTTAATAGATATTCTAGAAAAGTAATATGCTCCCTCTGGTCGAACACTGTGTATACAGCTTTTATGTTGTTTGGAAACAGTTTAGAACATTTATTTGCCTCCGCCATTGGAGAATGGAATAATATTCCAGCAGAAACATGTTCAAATTTGATTGAAAAGTATAAAAATTGTATGATGAAAGTTACCAAGATGAAAGGTCATGGTATTGACCACCAATATTGTTATTACGTTTCGTTGTTCTGTCTGTACGAATATTCTTGCCATTTAATTTCTTTGAACAGTGTCCTTGTTAAATTGATTGAATCCAAGCTGTCTTTCTGAAACTAAGTTCTATATTTCTTTGAATGCGCACAATAGCATGCAAAGAGTTTGAAATCTTACGAGTATTAAATTCTAAGAAATTACTAAAAGGATTGTACATTGGTGGATGTATGAATAACTTCCTTACTAACTGTAGACACCAATCTCTTTAAAACAAATAGCACTGGGAAGGTAAATATCATACATACAATGAATTTCAACTTCATCTTTATCAAACAGTACAGCACGTGATTTTTTGTTAAGTTAACTGTGAGTCTGTCATTTTGCATGACATAGTATTGGTATTAAATTTATATTCTTCATTCAACATACTTTTTCACTCTCATGGCATCTCTTTTTTCAAACAAGATGTTGAGAAGTTCATAAGTCCCAAACAAAATTATCGATGTCGCACAATTTCCAAGGCCAGCTTAAGAATCGTGCGCAAAATCCCCTCATCAGATGCGTTATTCTATTATGTAATGAAAGTGACTGGCGTTATCATGAACTGTTATGTTAACTGGAGTGCATTCTCCCAGCAGTCATGTGGCTGTCTCGATTTAGCTTTGATGTATGTTTAATAAAATATGTCATCGGTATTGAGTATATCATGTTTATATACATCGAGTTTTAATAATAATTAATCACAAAATATTTCATTATTTCTTATACAAGATTGAACACTCATTTCATAAATTGATTTGTATTTAAGTTCGTATTCAACATAAATTTAACAAGATGTTGATATTTAATTTCAGCCTTATCTTTTTCCCCATTTGTTGGATGGTGTCATCAGATCGGATTATTATCTCAAAAATATTAAGACATGTCCAATGTTATGATCGAGCACCATGCAATTGGTACGCTGCCATTGATTTAAAATCAGGTAATTCAAAGCTAACCTTGTGGTATTAAAGAGGGAAAATTAAGAGTAACGTGAAACTTCCCAGGGTGACAGTTTTTTCCTTTCCAGTAAATTTTGAACTGGTATCGTTTCTCAATTAATGCACTCGTATACAGGTTAGGTGTGTCATTTACTGCTTCAGCATCACGCTGGCTAGCTAAGAAATTAAAGATAGAGTCCTGTTTCTATTGAATTCTAAATGCAAAATCCTGCATGAAATATTTTCAGGCAAACATAAATTATTAATTAATTTGTGTGCTTGTCTTTCGATCATTTTCGAATAGCTCTGTAGAACATTGATGATTTTTCAAATGGAAGAACCCTAAAAAGCAGTATTCGCTTGGCAATATTACATTTCTTAAAAAAACATAATCATACCATCCAATAACAATGATAATTCTTTGTGGTGATAAGAGATAAGCAGTTTGATAAGCTGAGACACCAAAGAGATACTATACATGTATAAAAATATGTTTATGAGTAGCATAACATAAAATAATTGCTACTAAAAAGCCCTGGTTCATCATTGGCGAGATTTAAGTGAGTTTGATATGCAATTATTCTCAGTTTCTTTACCCCATGTGTACTGATTGTATTTTAAGCAATGACGATTATTATTATTATTATTATTATCATATTCCTAATTTAATCTTAAGTAATGATTATTTGTCAAGTTACGAGTATATGTAATCTACAAATTCCATGTTGAGTACAACATTTTGTGCTTTGATTTCCCTAAGAGTTATCTTCAGGTGATGCACAATGCTGCCATGAAATATCATGAATGTCTTGTGCACAGAACAGATGATTTATCTCTAATATTTAACAAGATAAAACACACAAAGTACTGATTTCTTAATCATATTTTTTGCCATTATATTAATATTCTATGATTATCCGTATTATATTTTATTCAACGGTGCGATGAAAATCAGATAACAAATAAATGACTTCTCAGACTTTAATAGAAAACAAAACGTTGGTGCCTAATGAGCAAGAGCATCTGTGAATAAAACCACTGAATCATTGAACAGATTACAGGTGACAGTGTCCACAATGATAGTAGCGTATTCAAGACATAGTAAAACATCGTCAGCGAAGAGAAATAGTAGAAGCACATCACAAATAACTCATGGGACCCTCCTAAAGCTTGGTCGACTATCACCAGCTTGGTCGACTGGTGAGCGAATCTGCTTGCGAGCGGGTAGACCCGGGTTCGAATCCCGCTGCCGATATGGTTGACGCGGCTGGAAATACGGCATGGGACTTGGGTAAACAAGCGAATAATTATCGAAGTAATTATCCGACCCAAGAATGGGCCAGAAGGTTCGTTCCTATAGCCTCATTCTATTCTATTCTATTCTAAAGCAAAACGAATTGTGGGTGAAAATCACCAAGCTGTTGAGGAACAAGTGACTGCCGGATTCAAAAGCCCCAGAATACGAGCACTACAACTTCATCACGTAAAATAC
The DNA here is from genome assembly GCA_006783055.1 of Trinorchestia longiramus. Lineage (NCBI taxonomy): Eukaryota > Metazoa > Arthropoda > Malacostraca > Amphipoda > Talitridae > Trinorchestia > Trinorchestia longiramus. The sequence goes on along the minus strand of VCRD01000039.1, from coordinate 329,744 downwards.
AACTAGAATTCCACAAGATAAAGTAGCTTTTCCTAGAAGGACTGTAAATTGTAAAACAACTTAGAATCGTGTCCAATTCTGAGCTACGAAAGAAGGGGAGGATGATGATGATAACATTGTTGCAATGAATTAAAAATGAATGAATGTAAAATCATCCGGTTAGCGATTGTGTACGATGTTTTTTACAAGAGACATTTTACGTATGAAAAATAACTAAGAGAGAGTCATGGTTTAATCTTCGTATGTTCAACAATCACGTAAAAGAGCTGACAACTATCTGGTTGTACTCAGTTAGACCTATTTTTACCTTCAATGACCTCAACAACTGCATTACTACTACTGATGTTATCTCGGCACACGTCCTTCATGTAATTGACAAATCCCACTATGTTTCATGATAATGCAATACTCTATCGAAAAATATAAAACCTTCGTCGGAGGAGCATTAGAATAACATGAAGAATCTCTCCTGGCCAGCACAATCGCCAGATATCAAAAGATTAAAACTATTATTGAGACTGCTAGATCAGATGCTCCAAAAAATTTTTACACAGAAAAAATACTGTGACAACTAGCTGTTGCCTAAGTGACAGAAAGGAATATTGTAATATTAGAAAGTAAAAAGGTACATTATGAATTTATGCACAACGAATAAAAGCTATTGTAAAATCATTTTGATGTCTAATACGTTAATATTCAAATTATTATGATAATAAGGCATTGGTCTTTAATATTTGGCACACGCTCTAGCAAACTTGTCGACCTGGATACGAACTCTGTTGTGTGCCTGTTCAGATCAGACGTGTGTGATGTTACGTCTTGTGTGTCAGCGTGCCCAGTTCTGCCACCTCCACTTGTCCCTGTGTCACACTTTAGTTTTTTTCTCTGTTCACGCTCAAGCAAGCGTGTATTATATCATCCTGCATACACGTTCATACACAACTGTTTTTACTGATCAGTGGAGATATTGGAAAAAATACGATGCCATTTCAATAGAACAAACTACTTCCCCTGACATGTAGCATTTGTTAATGATGAATGTTTGTCTAGCTTCAAACAAATGCTGTTATTTTATCGCTGAAGTTTCTAGTTCTCGAGCGACAAACAGTTTTATTTCGGTGAAACGCTGCTAATATCCGGGTTTGGAGTCTCAGCAAAATAAAATTGAGATGAACTTCAACTCTCATCTAATCAGTAATGGCAGCAGCTAACATCGTTGCTAGTGTTGCAAGGCAGGAGCAGGTAATGTTCTGCGTTACGTGAGAAGACGTGCAATTTCTATTATGGAACTTGCAAACATTTTGTCACGGAAAAACAGTGTGCTTCTCTGTAATTTACAACCAAAGATTTTTAGAAGTCAAATCAAAGCGTAAATGCGTTTAGCACTAAAACTGAGTGCAACATCACGTGATGTAAACTCAAACTCTTTATATTGTGAAGCGACACTGATTCGCGTGTTTATGATGTTTTATTATGATATTGAACTATTTCTTTCATCCTTGAAGCTCAAGAAGTAGATCTTGTTCTGAAGTAACACATTTTATATTATAAATTGCGTGTACGTGTTTTATATTTTGTGAAACCATGACACTCGTTCTACGCTGTAACACTGAGCCTGGCGCTCGGAACAGACCGGGAGTCGTTGCGTGAATAACAGAACTTGCCGAGGACAGACGATGCTGTATCTGAAATGGGCACGACTGCGCCACACAAGTTTCTCAATTACGATTCAGTTCTCTGCCGGGCTACCGCAGAGACGATATCCTGCCCTCACCTGAACCAACTTTGAAGTTTATATGTAACTGTGGTGATTTTAGTTTTATTAGGTGACTCGTGGCTATATCACTTTCAAAAGTCTCTCTGAAATTAACGAAGCATAGCAGTGTTCCGAAGTATTTCGATTCGTTCGAATCAAATTGTAAGAAATGTATTATGATTTTTGGTTTTCTCAAGATTTTGTATGACAAATTTAAATTTGAATTTAATAACCACTGCTATGTGGTGCTAGTATAGTGTGTTTGAGCGATGATTTGAATTTACATTCGTTAAGAAATAATCGCAGTTCCATAGAATTGGTGAATCATTATTGAATCTTCACAACACATTAAAATATTGTGCACCGGGGAATAAATTTGTTCGAAATTTATGCAGGTTGTTCCTCACTAGGCTTCTTTCAAGAAAGTTAGCACCCGTTACCACACTTCCAAAATTACTAACGTAAAAAGTAGTGAGCGTTTGAGGGACTTTGTTCCGAAAATAATTATCTGCAATTGCAATAATCTTGTATCACATAGCAGAAACATTCTGTATTGCTGCATGGTTACAATTTATGTAGTTCTCTGTGTAAATATCGACAGCGTACAGGGAGTATTACAGCCTGAGTCTATATTTAGTGTTCAAACAGCACATGAAAATCAGCCCGAGCCTGAGGTACGTAGGAATTTATTTTTATGTTGCATTACATCCACCTCTATAGTTTCTTAAATAAAGGTTCATAATTCTAAAGTTACATTTGTTAGGTAGAAACTTTGAAACATGAAAATTAACACGGTGGCTGTGCTTTTGAGTTGTTCTCTGTTTCAATTTGAGAAAATAACAGTCTATGAATTTTGCTTGTCATTAAAAGTTAATGGTGAATTTTAAATTCTTCCTTAAGAACGGATTAACTCAAACGTCTTTTTTTATATTAAATGCCATTGACAAATTAAATAAATAGCTAAGCTTCATTATCTCCTGTATTTGCAGTGCTTTATCTCATTGTTTAATTTAGTTTAGAATTTACTTCACTTGAATTCATGCTCACCAACAATTAAAAAATGAACATGGTGACAGGATAGCTGATGAAGCATCGAGAATTTAAAATATTACTTACAAATTTAAATCAAAGGCTTCATAGCTACTCTGAAAATGAAACAAAATCCCTATTTGTTAGTAGTATTTTTTTGGAGGCATGTATGTATGTTGTCAGCTTGGTCAGATTCAGCAGTAGCCGTTTTAATAATCTTTCATTTTAATTGAGGAGATATAATTTGCAATGTAGAAAATCGAATAGCCGTTTGAAACGCTGCAAAAACTAGTTTAGGCAAGTACATATATTTATCATACAAACTCGTCACACCACTTTTCGAGTAAAAGACATTCATATAATCTTTTTTCACGCGTCGTGAAGGAAAGCCAAAAATCGGGACAATTTCCAACCATCTTCTACTTCTATTCGAAAGTTGAGAATTTTATGACGAAGGTGAGTGCCGTTTTAAAATAACCTTAAGAGCTATTCCATAAAATGTGAAAAATGAGTTATTTCTTAAATAGAAAGTTCGCGATAAGTTAAATGGCATTAGCGATCCACGGCACATGAAGTTCCAATATATCTTCAGCAAAGTTTACTATTTTTAGAAGCCATTTACGTTGGGCAAAGCAGTGCCGCATTAAGTGGCAACTCTAAGGGTAGCACTCGCCGAATTCCAAGTCCCTCAAGATTTGGTAAAAGGTTGAAGTGTAGTTTGCGGAATTAACAGAGCTTTCCGCGAAGCAATTCCGACCAATGCTTTGATCGTAAATGGAAAATTATCTCCCAAGATGGTATAGAATGAGCTAGAAAACGTAAACTACGCGGAGATAAATGAAATATCATTCTATTCTAGAAAAAAAAATTTAAGGCTTCTGTTTATTTTTTTAACAAACTTAAACCAAGATATTTTTTCATTACCAAAAGTTCCAACTAACGATATGAGTATCCTCCAGTAATGTATTCTTATAGCTGTATGAAAGTAACATTTAGAAATTATGATAAATTGGTGACCGAAATGAGATTTTCTTAAACTGTTCAAGGTAAATTTTAAGTAGGCACTTTTATCTTTCTGCTTCAGCCATCCTCACTACCAACGTAAATTATTGAGAAAATGAGTTATAAACAGAAACTCATTAATCATGAGAATATGAATAGATAGAAGACATTAACAAAACAACAAGCAACTCAATGGACTGAAGTTAAGTCACCTAATCATTGTTTGCTTCAAGATTCTCACATCTGTATCAAGTGTTCTTCTGTTAGTATATAACACGCTTTAAGTGCAACCGAAGCGTTGTATAAGTTAAAATATCCTAGAATGGTAGAGAGTAGGGGTTGATATATAGGGTTTAAGGTATGGGTGGGGGTTGAAACATAGAGGTTTGAGACATGGAGGTTTGAGACATGGAGCTTTGTGGCTTGGGTTTGAGACATGGAGGTTTGAGACATCAGTGTTTCAATAAAGCAGAACTTGTCCAGTAACTTCTGTTAGAATGTCGTGCACTATGGTGCAAGCAGTGCAAGACCTCCATCCTGCACACTCTGATGCACAAACTGTGCGACTGGGTTTATGAATATCAGCAGTTCATACAAAAAATACGTTTAGAAAACTTAATTCTTAAATGATTCATCAATCAATTCAAACCTATATTCATCAAAATGAGTAGCAACTTGTTTTTCAATTAATATAATTTCTCTTGTAAATCAATGAATAAGAAAGGTAAAATAAAAATTAAATCTCATAAATAATTGATTTAAACGTTCCAGGCCTAGGTCTACTCCTAACAAAGAATCTGAAAGTAAAATCAAGAGAACAATTTATTTGATGGCAGCTATTAAAATACTGATAGAGAGTAAACCATGTCTTAAAAAAATAGGCATTTCCGAAAGGAACCAATTCGGCCCATGTTTTAACATTACTCACACTTAAAAGGCATAATTTTTCGTGAATGAGAAAATTTGCTCAGTATTCCAGGCTAAAAAATTGATACATAATCATTCAGTTTTTGCAATTACAATGATTCAACACAGGAATTTTTTCTTTCTATTCTTTAAGAGACAGAATGTTCTTTGAAATGAAAAAGTAACTGAAGTGGATTTTCTTCCTCATTTTAGGCTCAACTCTATAACAATGTTTACTACTCCTATTCAATTCAAAAGTAAAATGAATCCATTGATTCATAGAAATAAATCAACGCAAGAAATAGGGAGCGCTAATTCCCTAAGAGTAATGCTTCTTTTTACTCTCTCGGCAAGCGTAAATCAGAAATTCAGAGGATGACCCAAATTTGTTCAGTCATTCGTTTGTGTTACTTATACTTCTACCCATGCAATACAAATATATAGCATTTAGCTCTGAAATAAAGCATCTAATATGACCCACAAACATCTATCATTCATGTATTTGATTTCAGTCTGCGATAACATCTCCCGCGCCCAAATCGAGGCTAAGTAGACATCGGTTTCTCACGATAAGCTTCTGGTTTCTCATGATAAGCCTCTGCTTTCCCACGATAAGCCTCTGGAAACCCTCTGTACACCTCTAATTTCTTCCGATAAGCATGTCTGCTCTGCTTTATCCCGAAAAATTTGCAATTTCTAGTTAACAGTTCACTCCCTAGGGATTCTGTAAATGACATACAGTAAGTGGGATTTATTTTTCACGTGAATTTACAATGTAGGTTCTCAAGCATTAAAATAACAGCAACATTCGTGACAGAATGTCCGTGCAGCCACCAAACCAAGGTCAATATGAACTCCAGCAATTGCGCTGTTGTAGGGTGGCCCGGCATCGACACGCAAAAACACGTCGTTTTTTCAATATTATTGAGCCAACGCCTGTGGCTCTCACAATGCTTGAATTTTCACATCAAGGCTAAATAAGAAACATGCCGCCCGGTGAATTTTACCGCGTACGAGTAGTGAACCATGAAACCGAAACGAGTAACGTTAGTGTCGAGCATGCTGAAAGGAGCGTGTGGCACCAAACGTGCTGAAGGCCTTCAGTTGATCCTGGCACTGGATTGAGAGCCAACCGACCATGAACTTTCACAACGTCACATGCAGCTTGTCGTTATGTAACCAGTCGGACTCTGAGGTGCACTCAGTGCGGTTGAGTACACTGTTACAGGTAAAAGAACAAAAACTTGCATGTTGCTTCCTGAATTATCAGAAAACAGAAAGTCATTCAAGGACAATATTGTGTTTACGATTCTAGGCGAGTGCAACGTCATCGTACGATGGTCTCCTCTCGTAACTTTATATCTTACAGTCGAATACATCATCACTACATACAGAGATAAAAAGCAACTTAGAAACCGGCTGACTTGAAAATAAGTACTAGGAAGATTTGCACTGTGCAAGCATTTCGTCTGCCTCGTCATGAAGCTCAAGAGCAATCGTCATAGAACCCAGTATTAAAGAATAAGTAAATGATAGTACAGAACGAGAACAGAATGAATCTCGTCCCGTCAGTTTTTATAACACAACGAGCAATTTGTGCCAGGGAAGACAAGTTTGAAGTCTGCAGAGGATGTCTTACTACTACCCCAGTTTTATACGAGGGTGGGAGATGTGCGGTGCATTTCCACTGCAGCACAGTGGGTCTATTTAAATTGCTGCATTCAGTGCACGTATTGAAGAAATCAATTACAGAAATTGTAACTACTGGTAGGAGCGTAAAACGTTGAAACTTTGAGAGTGAGGTTCACCGACCCAAGCTGCTGCTGAATGTTTGAAAAAATTTAACTACTGGAGTTAGTTTCAGAACAGTACTATAATAGACTAAATCAACGGCGTAAGAGATTTCAGCTCCAGTTTGTCAATGTAATTCTTCAATTTACTAACATCGATTCATGAAATTATAGATGGAGACAAATTGTACGCAAATTTCAAATTTTTAAATGGAGTGTGAAAAGGAATAAATGATTAAAATTGAGATTTGTGGAAGAAGATGTGAAATATAAAAAATCGATGAGGCATTCACTGAAGAATATTTGAGGCTGGTTGGAATGTAGTTGAAGTTTCAGTTGGTGATTTTATCGCTGATGTTACTGGTCAATGAGTGTACCTTTAAATCTTGAGCAAATTGCACGAGTGACTCGTAGACTTCGGACAGTAAATGTTAAATTCACGGATGTGAATTTGAAAGAAAAAACCCATGCAAAAACTTGAAAACAAAAGCTATTTAGAAGTCCATAGCGATAGTAAGTAACTTTTCTTTGATGAAGTCGATCTAAACACCCAAACTTAAAAACTCTGTAACGATAACAAACAAAAGTACGCAAAATTAAAAATTCCATGAATATTTAGTTTAATTTAGTTTAGTTGTAGTTCTAGCTGTAACTTCACCTGTAGTTTCAATTGTAATTGTAGTTTTAGGTTTACTTATAGCTAGCCTGAATAATTATATTAAAACACACTAATAACAATAAAAAATTGTCATTTCGCATACCCTTTTTCCTGAAGTCTTTCAACGTCTGAATTTTTTTTAAACATCGGTGATGTTACCGGGACAATCTCAGGGAAATAAGAGAAGGATTGCCAAATGTTTTCGAATAATAATCTAGATGCGTCTCTCATTATCGGAGGAATATTGATTAAGGTGTGGAGGTCTACTCACATCATACTTGCTTATCATTAAGGGGCCGTGCTTATCATTATAATAATAAGATGGTAAGGAATGTCGGTCAAAAGGTACTTGTATAAATCATACGTTTTGATTACGTGGTAAAATTTGAGTGGCTAAAATTTGTTCGCTGTTAAAGTACGTGTCGTGTACTAACGTCAGAGGGAAATAATTGAAAAGTAATTGGTTAATACAAACTGATAATAACTGCTACTTTTTGACAGAATAGAGTAAATTAAATTTATTTTTAATTAGCCAAGTTTTGCATCGCTAAACGGTGTTTCGAGTAAGCATTTTGAAAATGATTCTTCATGCATTAATTGTAATTGTATGAAATAAAGATTCTGGGCTTACCAATGAAGGAAAATATATAAAGATGAGAGGCGGAAAGCCTGAGTAACCTCGTCGCTTAGGTGAGGAACTAGCATGAGAATATGAATTTTCCTATCGCTTTGCATGAGATGGAGATTTGGGGACTGCAGGGGAGAGAAAATTGAGCGTGTAAAAAATAGAATTCTTGTGAAATTCATTTATGAACAAAAAATTTTGATGGAATTAGGAATGAGGAAATGACAAGACGCAGGACAGGGGTTGTTTGAGAGGGAAATGTCACATAGGAAATAGTGTTTAATATGAGGGTTGTTTGAGCATACCGGGACAATGAATGCTCTGCGTCCTGGAACAAAAGTATGGCGTCATAAAATGAAGGAAGGATAGCTTTTAGTGTTAGACTTGTAGAGACTGATGGAATGAGGGACGTCTCAGGTGTAAAGAATACAGCTGTAGAGGATGCACGAGTGTAAGCTAGAGACGGCAAAACATCGGAAAATTATACAGGCCACTGATGCCTTGAAGCATTCCTAGCTGGTGCCAGGTCTCTCGCACCCTGTTTTCTCCGTGTACTTTTTTAATTCTTTAATGATTGGAAAATCAAGCGAGACATGATGTGCTTTTTATTATTACACGAGTCAAAACTGTACGGCCATTTAGCAATAACGTAAAAGGCTCACTGACTCATGAAAAACAAAGTTTGTTGTGGAGATTTATAGATTACTTACTTACTTGTGCTGTTTTAGACCTGGCGGACCAGGTACATGAAAACCTAAAGTAATAAAATAATTTTTATACGACATGGTCCAATATAACGATGTATGCATGCACGACAAGTTGTACGACTGAGGCTCAACATAACAGAATGTATGAATAAATAAGTTGTATGACTTGGGCTGACATTACAAAATATATGAATTTATGCCAAGTTGTATGACTGGAAGCCCATACCACAGCATACTCATACTGTGCATCATGTATCCCCTTTGCAGCTCATAGGGGTGGTGCTGTGATGCATAGTAATGTTCGTTAACAAACCTTATGACTTAAAATACATCTTCAAAAAACATTTCCCAAGCTCTTTGTACGTATCGGAATTTTTTTCATAATCAGTTGTCAATATCATTCATGATGGTCCATTAATCAAATACTACTGACCGAAAAAGAATATCAGGTGTAATATGCCAAATAATTTGCAGATATTATTTCACATACTGTATATTGCTTATCAAATAGTATTAGCAAAGAATCGTCAATGAAAAATAATTTATTTTCAAAGAATGATAAAGAATTTGAGAGCAGCTTAAAGAAACCACACCTCCCTCGGTCCACTGTGGCTGTGGCCACTGGTTTATCGAGGCTAGATAAAATTGTTGAAATTAGCTCAAGATGCGTGAGTAATATTGGCAAATGTGCTTTCGTAACTTGAGCTTTAATTGTACTCTGTTAATCGTACCCAATTTACTTCTTCTTTTCTTGATATATTGAAATTTTCGAAGATGTTTAAAATTTGGTTCCTTTAAGCAAACACATACTAATTTTCTGTTACACTTGAACAAGCAAAAATTGATTCGATATACTAATCCTACAGCAAATTGTCACTGTAATTATAAAGCAGGTATGTAGTTCCTATTCCAGAGTAAACCACTTTTAGTTGTTGACAGCCGGTACGCTTTGGTACGTCTGGAGCACATATAGAGCTAATGGATGTGAATAAGCTGCAGCTCACAGCATTAAAGCATACAACCTGTACTCACGAATAGTTGTAGATCAATGCAAAACAGGCTTTTGGCTTATAGCCAAATATTTACATATCTAAAGTAAAATTAAGTTTAAAATTCTAGCACTTCATTTTTTCGGTTTTGTTTTTACAGCATGAAACAATTTTGATGAAAGTTAAGAATATTCCAGTTATTATCAATGCGAGCATTGAAGACAAAAGGGTATTTAGTTTCGATATGTGTACTCCTTTGGAACTCTCACAATCACTTTAAAATTGAATTTATTTCGTTGATCAATACTCTTTAATAAAGTTATAAATTTGGCACACGTTTACTAAAAGAATATGTATAGACCTTCTATGTTCTCAATAAATTAGAATAGAATATGGCAACAGAAATAAGCCGCTTGGTGCATTCATTTTCAAATACCGTCTTAGAGGTATAAGAATTACCTTTTGTATGTTCAATCCAGCACAAATGCACTGTTTGCATCAATTAACTGTTTGTTAGTTGGGAAGCTGTTATGCTAAAGGCCAAAAATTTTTGATATCTAGTAGTAATTCAATATTGACGCCTAAAAATTTAGAAATAAATCTTTTAGCAGTAAGTTTACCGCTTCTTACCTGACTATAAATATCGTGGAATGATACAATAAAAATCACAAACACTTCTAAACTGAAGAATTCCTATTTAGTATCACCATGAAGTGGGGTAACCAGTAATCTGAACATATTATTTGAAAAATTTCTGTTTAGTATCACCGTGATATGAGGTGAACTAGCAATCTAAAGATGTTAAATAAAAAATTACTGTTTAGTATTATTTCAAAATGAAACTCACTAACAGCGTAGTTAGATTTGCTATTTGTTTTCACGTGTATATTCATGACTGCCGTCGAGGTCATCGTATGAGCACGTGTTGGGCCGCACCATAGACCACTTTTGACGAAGAAATCGGAGAGCAATATCTAAGAAAAGATAAGCTGCAAGTCTCCTAGCTGCCACCAACCCATCAAGAGCACTTGGTGGTTCAGTTGGACAGCTAACCGCGACGTGTAAATGTGTTTGACCGTCGTGCTCTCTCCATCGATGACAATCAGGCCGTCGAGGTTGCGCACTCTGCTACCTCAGTGTCGGTGACGGTGGATGCAGTTCATGTACTGGTGCTGAGCAGTGCACGGTGTCAATTTTATATAGAAAGCTTTGCAATGAAGATCCATGACAACTGTTGATAATTTGTCGCCTCCAGGCGATCTTAGTCCTGAACTGTAATATATTCTTCACCCAGTATTATATTTTACACTAAACATCATATTTTTTACTCAGCATTATTAAAACGAGAAGGGAAAGAAAAAGATGGAGTTATCCCTCATGTGAGTTGAGGGATGTGAAAACTCAACATAAACTAGTACGTAACTCTGGAGACTACGAATGCTTAATTTTTAGGATGCTGGAATGAAAGCAAGCGTATTATTATTATCTACACGCAAAAATATAAAAAGCAATAAATTATGCGTATTGAAAACTGATAAACCGTCTTTGGTTATTCTCGGTATAATTGCTTCTATAATTCTACAATTATCAAGAAGGACATTGTTGATTCAATGGTTGTTATTACCTGGAAAATTTCCAGGTAACAACAACTATTGCGTACGCCTATACAACCATTGCGCATGCCTAGAATTTTATTGGCACAATTATGTCCCACAACTGTGTGCACACAGTACACAGGATTTGCCTTGTAATTGATTTGTGACTTTAACGATGCAGTTCACAAATAATTTGAAAGTAATCCTAACCAAGCAGCGGCTTCAGGACGTTCATTTGCATTCCCTACTCGCT
>VCRD01000039.1:286615-318230 GCA_006783055.1 Trinorchestia longiramus | reverse complement strand
TTAAATTATTCAACGTGCAGTATAAAGGCTTGAATTGTTTAAATTTGTGAGCTCGTGAACATAATCACTGTGTGTGGTTTTATCTATCAAAAATTTTATTAACATGATGTTTGCAAAACCAGTAGGTTATCGAACTTTCTGTATTTTATAACTATTTTGGTATGATGAATTTTGTTTCTACGTTGCTCAAAGAACCACGAACAAGTCTCCTATTTAAGGAGAGGCAGAGCTTTTCTTCATGATAAACTAAAACTGATTTTGAATACGAAATATTTTCTAATGATTTATTAAAAAACGTGAAGAACTACTAAGTTCTAGATTAAAATATACTTTTGGTGTTTTTCCCTCTAAACTACTGTAATTTTAATAACCTTGTTTTAGATACCATGCCTAGCTTGAATAAAAAAAATCACTAGGGGGATGCGTGGCTAATCAAATAAAACTTTCAGAGAATATAGTGCAAAACCTACACAGATTCTAGTGAAACTGAAGTATTTCAAAAAGAATTCTAAGACACTAATTTGCTCAAAAAATGTTCATTGAGCTTAATTATTGATGTTTAGAATTTAAATTGCTGATCAATCAACAGTAGAACCATGACTGATGATTTTTGTTGTCGTCATTCTTTTTGGGTAATTTAGGCATCTGCTATACTTATTAGCATTGTAAAAATCCTTAAAAAAGTTGTAGTGCGTATTGGCAGCTTGATGTTCTCAACAACAAAAATATGAGCAAGACATATACTGAGATTTGGATGGCTTGGATGGAGCACGTGGAGCACAGAGTGACTAAGGAGCAGAAAAAGTTTCCCACATATTGACTTGAGTAAAGAAGATAGTATACTCGTCTTTGGTCCACATTTTTCAATTTTTAGGTGCGTATCTCAGTGCCAAGCGTTTGCTCGGTAGGAGTTTAGCTATGACCTGACATCCTGTAAGAGCTTCTTTTGCTGTTTTTCTTTCTCTAAAGCTTGATCTCACACAGAAAAGAGGAAATGTCCTCAGTGTGACCAAATGGCATTTGTGATGCCGATAAGACTCATCTTCAGTCGTTCTAAGCTCAAACACCTCTTGAGGTGAAAATTGCACAGATAATGTATTTACTATCAAAATTCACCATTAGAAAATTTCTAAATTAACCCATTAATGCCTACCTAAACAAATTTCACCACGACAGAGTGAGTACTGAACGTGTTCTGAACAAATAAGAGCATCCTGCTATGTCACTTCCGATGGTGTATTGGAATTTTAAAACATTTTGACATGGCAACTTGACTTGCCAGTCACCATTAATTGTTTAAGACGACCAAGCCCAAAATATAGTAAACACGTTAATTTTCAAAGTGCTTCATACCATTTGATACCTAATAAATATGAATTTTACTCTCGATAAATAATAAATACGAATAGTTTTTCCTTTAATTCCCTATTACCGTTACACAATTTAAATTACACTGCGAAAATATGATATTAGAGCTTGGAAACTTTAACAATTCATTCTCAATTGTTTTCGTCTTCAATATGCAGATATATGGAAGAAGATTTTATTCAATTTCGCTCGTGAATGAGAGAATCATTGAAGGTGAATACTCGAATAAATATCACACAACATGGTACACAATCACTACTTCCATATCATGTCTCATCTATGGAGGAACAAAAAATTTATCCAACCCCCGCTGAAGAGCTGTGGAAAATCCCCGTGTTGATAAAAACAAGTAACGTCAGATTTTTTGCATTGCCATCTGAAGAAAACTTATGCACGCTTGCATTGCTATTCTCTTCACTTTACAGCGGCAGGAAGACGACGAGTTCGATATGAGAATTATTTTAACGTTGGCATAAAATGATTCCTGACGTCCTGCCATCATCCGATTTCAAGTGTGTCGCACATTTTACGCAGCTGCTGCGATTACAACTCACACATTTCCTGCAACAAGCTTCGAGGACAATTCAGTCAGTTATTAATGTTATTAAGGGAAAAAATCTAAATTCTATCGCTAAATTCTGTCAAATTTGTGTAGGGCATAATGATATAATTATTTCCAAATTAATGTTGTTTTTGTTTTATCTCAACAGAAAGTTGAGTTCTTTTATTTTGTCACGGTTTATTGACTGTCTGCCTGGGTGACGTAGAGTAGGATGTGATGTACTTCGCCTTGCGCAAGAAATACACTCCTGACAAAGATTGTTGTTTTCCTATGCAGCATGAAAAATATCGTTTATTATTATCATTATTAATACTATCTAAATCAATACTTTTATGTGGGCTACTTTGGAAAAGTGTAACGGGGTCTTCTTTCTTTTCTGACACCTCATGATACCCGACTGATTTTTCTAACGCCCATGTTTTAATCTTCAACTGTTCTATTTCGTATTAATTCCGCTTAAAAATCAATTCTTTTGTTGGTTTATTCTTTTGCATCTTCTCATAATTTGAATTTATTATTCATGACTAAAACTAAATGCTCTTAAAAATATAATAGACAAGTTGATCGGTATAAATCAAAACTTCGTGATTAATTATTGATTATAGACTCGGGAATTTGCAGCGATGAAGAATGTCTCGAAAAACATTTTGAAATTTTTTAATGAATGAGGGAAAATCCAGTTGCAGGTATAATTCATTATCAATCACTTCATTATTAATTACTTCATTGTTCAGCATGGTGGTATGAACATGTCAATTAATGTATGTAAATTTATTGTGAAATGAAACAACCATTTGAACGAGCGCAATATAGATTTTAATTCACTTCGAGCATAACCGACCATATTTCTCTTATAGATTCCACAGCATGTGAAAAAAATGTCGAATTTTATTTGCAATCTTTAACTCATTTAATATTGACATACGATGCAGTACTTAAAGTTTTCGTGAGCATGTCAGCAGTGATGTAACCAATACATGTGTAAACACTAATATTTGTCTGGAGCTGAACTATAAGACAGCCCTAACTTGTAGATATGGTGGAAAAAGTTTGATAGTTGTTCCTGAAAACGGGGCATAACATTCAAAACTTGGCAAATCTTATTTAGAGAGCTGCCTTTGTTTCCAAAGCCTCCTGTAGATGAAAAATTTCAAACGCGTGTATTGTGTACATGTATATACAGTATTTCAATGTCTTTTTGCATTCACATGTCATTCATACAATTATTCAAACACGTTACTTTTTTACAGGCTGCAAACATTGTATCTATGTAGATTAACAATTGAAATTTTTAAGACCATCCTCAGAAAGAGAATGTTTCATAGAGATAGGGTTTACTTAGCTATGAATATTCTGGGTAATGTGAAACAGACACGCGATCAATTAATTAAGTGAGCTAACATTCATCAAAACTAGATGATGTCTATTATGTATTACATGTGCGAGCAAATGAGTTCGATGCAGAACTCTAGAGATTACATTACCGATTTTCACGGAGCTTTTAATCGCTTAATAATATATTTAAGCGTCTGAAATTATTTTCGAATCTCCAGAACAAATATCTAAATTTGTTTTAATGAGATGTGCGCACTTCTTTCATCACGGCTGAAAAATTGCATTAATGTCACGCGTGACGTGCTCCTAGATCCATCCTGAAAAACCCCTTCCCAACTCTCTCACTTCCCTTTCGTCCGTAAGGACATTATTACATCCATTTGTAATCGTAAGTTCATTAATAGTAGAAACGGGAGCTCGGTTTGGTTTTAAAATTGCTTCCTGTTCGTCGAAACCACTAGATGGAATAAAGCACCGAGCGTACGCGTTCCGAATTACTGCAACGAAGTATTCACTTATTTTCATATTTGAGTTACATCTTCGTTCTGTTTCATCTGAAGCACAGAATTCAGAATCTTTACAATTAGTTTAGACTCGTAGCTTACTTTAGAATTTGTGCATTCTGGGGTGCCCATCAGTATTTTGGTTATGGTTTAGCTGATCAAGAATTGTCTTGTATCAATAGTGTCTCTTTATTGTTTCAGTTTTTCGTATGAAACTACTTAGTTAGAGAACAATTTGAAATAGCAATATCTGTTCATGAATTGAAGCAAGTTCATGATTAAAGGGCATCGTCGGCAATAGAGTCAGTACAGGAAAGAGCGACATTCAGGCAAGCGGTTAGTAATTCTCTCGCATGAAAGTTTTTCAAATAAACGTGTTGTTCTACGAATCAAATTTGCCTCAAAGCCTAAGGAATTATTTTACTAACTTCAACACTGCAAATAGTCAGTCCCACAACTCACAATACTGACCTGGAAATTATGTAAGAAAGACTTACTTCGGTGTTTTTCGTAATATTATTTTTAGCTAATGGCTTGGGGAGAATATGAAATTAGTGATTTCTGAAGCTCTAATATTACCTTTAAAGTATTAAAATCCAACGTCACAAGTTATAGTTAACGAAAGTGACCACTTTTTTTGGTGCATGTATTCATTCCCGTGTGGTGTAAGGTTCGATGCAAAGTGTTTCGTATTAGATCTCAAATTACAGCACCAGTGCAAGTAGAAATAACGCACGCTGAAACACGTATTTGATCAATTTGTGGGGTGTTAATGTCTAAAATTTGCTCAGTTCTTCCTGATGCAGCTTCTCTTCCTTATTCTTCATACGCAATTTAAAAGCACTGCGTACTAATTCCTTCCTTAATTTTACTGCAATTCGCCCTGATTATTACTCAGACAACAAACAACGCATGTTTCGTTGTACGTAATTATATTTTTACATTGAAAAACGTGATATGTTGGGATATGTTTCTAAATTGCTTATTCATTTCACAATGAATTATAGATAACTTTATATCTGAGCCGCTCAGCAACTGACAATACTTGAACAAATATCATCAAACATTTCACAAATAACAGCTGAGTTTTAGAAGTTGCATTCTCTTGATCTAAGACTAAAATTTCAGTTCATGATCAAGGTTATGCGAAACAATGACATTCTCACGAATTTTCACTAAGTAAATATTCGCTTCAGAAAAACTTGTGTTTAGTTAAAAAATTAGCGTTGTCATCACATCAAAGCTTACTCTACATAGTCAACTGACTGCTGCAGTCATTCCTTCGTAATGGCTTTTTATTGATTGCCCAGCTCTATTAGGTGTACGAAGTCATCCAATTAAAACGACTTCAGGGGCGTGCATTTCAATGCAAACAATCGGTCGTTATCAGAAATAGAACCGTACAATATTCTTCAACGTCAACTACCTAAAATTTATAACAATAATCATATGTTTAAGAACCCGTATCTTTTACAATTTGAACCAAAACTTTGTTAGGAAATCATATTTCTTTGGATTCTTTAATTTTAAATTATTGTTTAAACACTAAAGCCTAAATCGTTCAAATTATTATCCACTAATTAGCATTCAATGAAAAAGTAACTTCCTGGCAGTTTTATACTGACTATTGATGATGATACTGATTTCAGAGAAAATTTAGTCCACATGTTCTATTAATCATTTACTTTTTCGAGTACCATATTGGATCTTTAATAGTTAGCTAAACAACTTGAAGAAAATTAGAACCATTGTTTTTCTTACCTTACTGTCGAATTTTCTTCGACCCTGGTAAGATAATTCATGAATTGTACGTGTGTGTTTTTGTCTGGCAACTCTGACTCTCTTTTTCAAAATATAAATCTGTTGGTGATTTATGTGAATTTGTGATTTCGTATTAATATTAATCATAAAATTTCACTTGACACCATATATAAACTTTAATTTTTATTCATTGTGTGTGAAATTTACTACTCACGTAGCACATTTGTTAAAAAATAAGGTACCTTATTTTGGGCCTGCTTTTATTTCCTTGAAATGTTGAGTCACTCATCGCTACAGCGTCAGAGGGCCAGTGTCGCTGTGTGAGTTAGGAAGTAGATTCCTAAATAAAGATGGCTGTCAGTGCATCAAGCGCGCGTTATTGCTGCGAAATAAAAAATGGAAAGGCTTTGTGCCTGCTATGGTGTATTAAAGTCTGACATTGCGCGTTTGTAGGGACGGGAAATGAGAATCAAATCAATGTTCGATACTTTGTCTTTCTTTTCATTTCATTTTAGTGAATTGCTCTCGAGTGTTGTTTACATTAGAAGGAAAAATTTCAGGGCATATTAGCATTATTGATAAAATTATCAGGATTCGCCACAGCTTTCTTGTACAAATGTTATTAGTATGTTTTATTATTATTAATATAATTATACATACATATAAATATGTAGACATAAACACAGCATATATATATATATATATATATATATATATATATATATATATGCACGTGTGTGTATGTGTAAGTATGTGCAGATTTAAGTTGCGTGCTCATACTAGTTGGCAGTGTAAATTAAAAATCGTTATTAATTTGATCTTACTTAGTTTATTCATGGGATTATTCATGGTATTATTTATACCATTACCTATGATATTATTCATGGGATTTGCAGTAACACAAAATGCCGCGTTTCATACGAGGTAAATTATCTGTACAGTTGACAACATATTTTACTTAAATCAAAATTACTTTGAACTTTAGCTATGGAGCTCTTTATATCTAAGGTATAATTTTAAGCTATTATTGTCCAATCTCTGGGTAGAAAAACAGGTCAAACCGCAAATTTCGACTTTACGCTCCCAAAGCATGCAGTCCTATTTTAATCAACCGCCTAAGGGTGGGTGCATCGTGTCTGTGGTTGACCTTGAATTGTGAAGTAGTTGCTATATAACAGCGGATGTGGCAATGAACAGAGCCGCTTACTAGGATCTGTGCAAGGTTATAATCCCTGTATTGTTAGCATTGGTATACCTGCTTAGTATATGTGTGTTGGTAAGAAAGGCGTTATACAACCGGCTTATTCTGCTCCCCATTCATGTACCTAGCAAGCGTACTGAATAGAAGCACCCAAATAACACTGTTAAGGAATGAATGTTTATAATCATGATGAATGACTCTTTGAAGAAAACACAATATATAGGCACGTCGTCTGTCAAACACATATACAAGGTAAAATATTCGTTAGATTGCAAAAGCATACCATGAATAAACAAAAATATGGGCATCTTTGGACAATACGTCTCAAAGAATGATCAGTTTTCTGCATAGCATAGTACGCACCGAAAAATCTAATTTAGTAATTATTCTAAGTTTGCTTCAGAGAATCTTAATACACGTGTCTTCAATGGTTGTTTTTTCTACCCAACGTACAACCTGCATTACCAGAAATAACATCAACTAACATACATTAGCATCTACATCAAATCAATTGTAGCGGCAATCAAAATTGCAAAATCAATGACTTCAAAAGGTGAATTGAAGAGAGTGTGTAGTCCTCTGCGATATAGAAAAACGCTCCAAACAGGTATCCGATCCTCCTGGAAGGGTATCCCCAGAATGAAACAAATCAAATGAGCTCAAAAAAATAGGAACATTGACTTACAAACCATTAAGTACATCGGCTTCAGTGTAATTTTTAATGGACCGGATAAATGGGCCCACCTTTGGCTGAAGAAATCTACTTCATCCTCTGAGGCTGCATCAGATTCTCTTGAGGCGTCATTGTTTGGCCAGAAATCGTTTTTACTGAACTGGTTTGCCCTTAAGAGTACTAGAGAAGTGGAGCTGACTGCAGGTCTCTACTGTTCAACTGAAAAACGATATCTAAGATATTTAAGACAAGTTTGTTCGTACAAGTGAAGCAATATCCGCGCATGCCTATGCTTCACTTATGCTGATAATCAATATGAACACTTCAAGAATTTGAGATATAGAAACGGTCACTAAATGTACTGAGAATCCTGTCCTCCAGATTTTAACACGATATGAATGGTTTGGGATGTCTGGTTATTCCAAAAAATAAATTTTAACACCGAATTTTGGCTCAGCAACATTTCGTTAGCCTCGACTGATGACAAAATCTTCAAAAGAGTGAAAATCCATCGATGAAAAATTTATTTGTTACTTCTTGGCTGAATATTTATATCAAAAACTCACAATTACTTTGTGTATTTTGAACATTTATAATCATTTATAAGTTCATTAGGTTATCTCAGTGCACACTTTTATCAGAGCTTGTGTTTATGAACTCCAAAATGCAGATAATCACAAGGGTTACGATTTTAGTTTAGTGCATAATAGATACCTCACACAGATAGTAAGTCGATCTCAAATATGAATACAAGTGCTTGAAAGTTCCTTCATAAATACCTGTGCAGTCCATAAGTCAAATTCCCATTGCATAGACACATGAAATTAGTTTATTCAGGAATTTCAAAAGCTAAACAGTTCACTAAAATACTTAATTCAAGAAAATGTGGCAGCTGAAACACACTCGTTATTCAAGAAAACCAAGTAACTTGAGCGAATGTTTAAATTATGGTCTTAGTTTTTTGTCATTCATCACGGATAAATTATTATCATATAAACGACCCATAGTTCATAGTTTGATCAATGACTCAACGCGAGTTCCGATTGTCGTTTGATTTTCGAAATCAAGAACTGTTTCCATTTATTATTAAAATTCTACCAGATTCTAGAAGATACGTCCTCAAATATCCTAGCGTTTATTTGCCTGTGCTCTTTAATTCAAAAGTTTAGAAAATCAATCGTCCAGGGAAGCAAATAAGAAGTTGTGTCGCAGTTTATCGAGCTGGCTCCTGTAGTCGACGAATATTGAAACGTAAATTGCAACTCAAATCGAAGCGACGTCAAAGTTCAGAAACAGCGAACCAAGCAGCGAACCAAGATCATTGTCGACCCTATGTCAATCAAGTCATTGAAAACTAGTCTGTCATGAAACAAATTAGTCCATATGAATATCCACATGTCTACTAGACATGTAACCTTCTCTGACAAAATGTAAAATAAAACGATAATTCTTATCTACACATAGTCTGACTCTTCCTCATAATAATTACTATGATTCATTCAACCTCAAACACAAAGTACCACGATAACTGTGCTAGTGTACATAATGTATTTTAGCTCTGAATTTTGGTCTCTTCTGATTTGTTTTCAAATTTTTTTGTATAATTTTCTTTTAGTATTTGATAAAAGCAAAACTCACGGTTCCACAAAAATTATGATGAAGGGGTGGAGCCAGCTTCTACCTCTTACAATAGTTTAGTAAAAAAATATTAATTCCTCCAAAGAACCAACAATTCACACCAAGCACGGTGTCTACTTCTCGATGTTCTCCAGTGTCTACCTTCTAGTATTCCTCTCCCTCCCTGTCTCATTCCATGTTTCTGACTCTCATTGTTATTCCATGTATCTGCCTCTCATTGCCCATGTATCTGTTTCTCATTGTCCTAAATATCTGCCTCTCGTTGTCCTATGTGTTTGCCTCTCATTGTCCTATGTATCTGACTCTCATTGTCCTATGTATCTGACTCTCATTGTCCTATGTATCTGCCTCTCATTGCCCATGTATCTGTTTCTCATTGTCCTAAATATCTGCCTCTCGTTGTCCTATGTGTTTGCCTCTCATTGTCCTATGTATCTGACTCTCATTGTCCTATGTATCTGACTCTCATTGTCCTATGTATCTGTCTCTCATTGTCCTATGTATCTGACTCTCATTGTCCTATATATCTGCCTCTCATTGTCCTATGTATCTGTCTCTCCTTGTCCTATGCATCTGCCTTTCATTGTCTATCCTTCAAGTCCACTCTCAGTATCCCCTCCATCTTTCCCCAGCTACAGTCCTCCACATGTATCCTTGTGTCCTCTCGATGTCATCTACTAGTGACCCTCTCTGCTAATCTACCGGCGAACATTTCTCCTAATCTACTAGCGACCATCTATCCTAATCTACCAGTAACCATCTCTCCTAATCTACTAGCGACCATCTATCCTAATCTACCAGCAACCATCTCTCCTAATCTACCAGCAACCATCTCTCCTAATCTACCAGCAACCATCTCTCCTAATCTATTAGCAACCATCTATCCTAATCTACCAACAACCATCTCTCCTAGTGCTTCCTTTCTGGGGAAAATATATTTTTCATTTTTCATACCTAAAAGGAACGTCAAGCTCGTAAATTTGTACATAGATGTTAAGCTCTTACTTAGGCATCAGTCCACAAACTTAGCAAGTATGTAACAACTTTGCTCACCGAGGCCCCACGCGATAGATATGACGCTATTGAATCAAACCACATGATTAAATATTATCTGGACATCTTTTCCAGGTTATTCCCTCTATTTTGGAAAATTATCAAGAATTTACCGTAATAATCAAATCCTTCAATGTACTTACTTTTTTAGACGGAAGCATGGACATAGCTGCCACCTGTATCACAGCTACAGACTATTTTCACCTGCTGAGTTGCTTGATTGCGAGTTTTGTCTTTAAATCATTTTGAAGGAGAAAATTTACAGATATTTATTAATGTGCTCCCACTTAAACAGATTTAGAATTGTAATCCAATAATCACCTTATACCAATGAAATTTTCAAGCATTTTATTATGATTTACTTATACTAGCGTTTTTGAAAACGTCCAATTATAAATTTAAATGTCTCTTTCAAGAAGTGCGTTGCTTCAGAAATTCAAATGAAACTCGAACATTGACATTTCAATTTCCAAGTGTAAATAATAAACTGAAAACAAAACTTTGGAAGTAGAAGTGAGAGCTGGAGCCAAAAAGACATCATGGACCCCACAGCAGTTCTGTCGTCCAGCAATGCCATGCTGGACGCCCTGCCTCCCAGCCCTGCTGACGGTGCTGACGACGATGAAGTTCAAGGCAGGACTAAAAAAGAAATCCAGGTAACCATTACTATGATCGCCACTGAGACCATTGTAGTATTCACTATAATGATCGTTACTGCAGTTATTACTGTAATCATTATTATGATCATTACCGCATTTATTCTTGTATTCATTACTATGATCGTTACTGCAGTTATTATTGTATTTACACTATGATCGTTACTGCATACTTTCGATGGTCATACTATTGGTGGTTCCCCGTCATAATTTTTAGTAAATGAAGTACGTCTGTGAATTAACTTTCTGCTTCTACTTTGTTGCTCATACGTTGCATTGAAAATAATTGTTAATATCGAAATGATTTTTTTCATTAATAACTATGATAATTATTACATAAATAGCCAGTTCCCGTGGAAATTTCACGATTTAGATTTGACTAATTTGAAATTGTTATAAAGATAAATGCTATGAATATTTACGACGAATTATTGTGTTTTAAATGAATACTTTTCATTAATATACAGAGGACTTCCATTGTGCATCTGATGTAACGATAACGTGGCCCAGATAGTACTCGTTAAAATTCCTTGATTCAGCAGTAAGAAAATTAAGAATCTATGAAATAAAAACATTTTTTAGTTTTACCCGTGGTACCATCAGAATCAGAATATTTTTCTTGAATATATACAGAACTTTCATTTTGTATCTTACCTAACGATAACATGGCCGTGTAAGAGAAGAAAGTTAATAACGGAACAAATGGCGTGTTTTATAGTGATCCTGTGCCTATGGTGTCCACAATACAATGCTTGTATTACATGCATACCCGTTCTGATTTCGGTTCAATAATTTTTCTTTAGTAACAGATAGGAAGTAATGGGACGGACACATACAGAGAGAGAGAGAGAGAGAGAAATAGAGAGAGAGAGAGAGAGAGAGAGAGAAAGAGAGAGAGAGAGAGAGAGAGAAAGGGAGACACATAGTCGATTATGTATGTAGATAAAATAAATAAATATAGTGTATATTATGATTATTTGTTATAATTCCTTGCAAATGCTGTTTACAAATAATTTAAATTATTTACCGATTCAATCACAATTAAATTTTATATAAATAACATAGGGAAATAGAGATACATAGAAGCAATTTGCCAACATGGATTTCTCTAAAAATGTCAGGCAAAAGAAAGTCAAAACCAATGAAAACTAATATTTAATATTTCAGTTCAGCTACTAATTTTTCAGTGAGCTTAATGTAAATCTACTTAGGCGTATTCAAACCTATGTGATATACCTCAATTTACATTGTTTGTTGTCGTGTTTCTATTGTTGTTTTCGAGATGTTTATTTTCTAGCTCGCGATATCTTTTGCTGCTCGTTAAAATCCCACTAACATGTTGAAAGTCAACAATGAATGCAATTCTAACCTCGTCACCATGATTATGCCGCACTTTTTTCTCGGGTATATCCCCGTTCTCAGTAGTCACTGCTGACGACATACACACGTACAAAAATTTTTATTGACCAAATTTCTTGACAACCGGAGAAAACTTAAAAAGATTTGTTTTCTTCCCAATGTTACAAAGAGAGAATGTACGTATTTACTTGTTCTCAGAAGTTACCACAAGACGTGAATTCATGCTTTGAGTCTGTGTTGTGCGAGTTTCTATGTTTTCCACGATATATAGTGATCGTGATTTTTTATTCCTAAGTTTGTATTCATTTCAGAAAATGAAGTGCAAAATGCTAGTATCCCAAATTCATGGAAACACGAGGTGCTGTGGCATTTTCCGTAAAGTAATGGACTGCCTGTTTACACATGACTAGGCTTTTCAGTTCTCCTTCCTTTTGAAGCATACGTGGCATCTTTCAAGCCCACAAGCTCGAACAACCCATTATTCAGAGAAGAACGTGAGGCAGTCTTCCTGAACATCGAGTTCACACGTTACTTGTTTAGATGTATGCAGAAGTTTATTGAGTCAACAGGGATACTACAAGTCTGTAATGACATCAGTTTTTTAGTTTCAATTCATAATTGACGATCATTGTAAAGGGCAAAACAAAGGAAATGTATCATTCACTGCACGTTCACGTTCATTGTTTTATTTGCAGGAAATTCTCTATGAAATGGACATAGACGACATCAAGTGCGGAGTTGGCCCCTGCAAACCCAACTTCCTACAGGTAAACTTTTACTCCAGCAACAACACTGCAGTGCTGCTAGTCATTTCACTTCCTAATTGTAACCGCAGGCTAAACAAGTGACCTTCAATTTAAATAGCACCTTTGTTAGAGTAACTTTCATGACAGTCAACTAATTCATGGAAGCTGCACCTGTTTTTGATGTTTAAGAGGTATGCACTGGAGTACATGAACGGCATGAATTCGAGTAACCTAACACAATCCATGAGACCGAGAATTATCAGAAAATAATATCGATGAGAATCCTATACTCTCGTATGATAATTGTTCTGTTCGACCTTGCTTAACTCGCTTCCTCTTAATATGGACATCATAAAAGTATGACTTGAATCACTTTGATTTTAAATAAAGGTCTCGTGTAAAAAATACATATCATTTATTTAAGTATTTTATAGAATGATCTGCATCAGGGTTTCGAGAATGATTTTAAAATACCACTCGTTTTAACTAAATTTCTTTTCTTTTTCGTGTCCGCCTATGAGCTGCAGAACAAATCACAAATAATCTATAAAAACGCGTTTCAGATCAATCAACAAATCTGGCATAAAAGGCTGAAAATCCTCTTCCTCTGGCAAATTCTAACCTCAAAGTTCAGCTGCTATTCGCTTGAACTGCTCACCTCTGAAATTAAAAAAAACTGTATTCCCGCACAGACGCTTCACGCACCATTTTTATAAAAGAATTTTGAAGTTTTCTTGGTTAAGCATTTAATAGCTTCAAATATTTCCGAATACGTTCAAAGTTTTTTCCTGTCTCAATTAGTGCGAAAAACATGCAGTCAAAAAATGTACCCTTTTCAAAAAGGTCAGGATTTACATTCACCAAAGCTGCGATGAGCTGTAATTAAAAGGAGGCTCGTAGGAACAAAAGTTAAAATTAGAATTCGAAAGATGGATTGCGTAGAATAATATCAAGGGAACATCGTATTTTATCCTCAGAATTATGCCCAATATTATTATGGCCTCATTATTATGTCCCCTGAAATTATGTCCCCACTATTATGTCCCCATTATGTCTTCATTATTTTGTCCCCGGATAGATATTTTGTCGCCCTTATTATGTCCTATGATATTATGATATTATGTCCCCTGTGACATATATTTAAACTTACATCAATATATGAAAGTTTTTAACCAATAAGAGCGTTAGCACTAGGAGTTTGCGCGTAGTTTTTAAATGTGTTTACTAACGAACACTGAAGAGGATGTCATTTGTTAGACATGTGCATGTGTAGGAGTTATGTTCAAAACATGCAAGCGCCCTGCAGTGTTGAGATCTAACATTAATTTGTTTCCATGCGCTCCATAAATGATACCACTAAACATTCATAAATTTACAGCTTACAGTTAAAACGATAGTTTAATGAATATCAATGATGAAGGTTGAACACCAATAAAACTATGGCAATGAACTTCTTTAGGTGACATTAAATTGAACTATTCAAAATATGATGAACAATTTCATATTTTCAATCAATTAATCAATTAAACCCAATATAAAATAAAAGCTTTGTCTAATATTCTTTGTTACCGTGCAGAAACTGGCGAAAAAAGAGATCTACTTAGTATTGTACAGCTTCGTCGGAGTATTCATGGGCATGTTCTTCACGTACACAGTCTCCATCATCTCCACGCTCGAAAAAAGATTTGACATGAGCAGTAAAACTACAGGTGAGAACATGATTAGTAATTTATCTTCTGGACTTAAAATAATAACAAACTTATTCAAAGAGTAAGGTATTTAAGAACCACACTCGAATTAAACCGCTACCCAAGCTAACATATTTCGTTTACTCATTGTAAATGAATTTTTTGTTTAAAGATAACTGAGTAAATAAGACTACACTCATTAGTCAAATAAACTACAAGTGCAGTAGTGGTGAAAATATTATGTGTGTACTTCTTAGACTGTTTTTAACACGTTGACTCCGAAGTGGTACGAATGTGTACCACTTAGGTTAGGTTCTGTAATTTTTTCAGATCCTTCTAGTGACTATGCGTACAAAGTGAAGATTTACACCAG
This sequence comes from Trinorchestia longiramus, assembly GCA_006783055.1. Lineage (NCBI taxonomy): Eukaryota > Metazoa > Arthropoda > Malacostraca > Amphipoda > Talitridae > Trinorchestia > Trinorchestia longiramus. The sequence goes on along the minus strand of VCRD01000039.1, from coordinate 303,314 downwards.
TCTGACAATCGGAGGCAACGTGTTAAAAGAACTACATGTGCATTTAATTTACGAAATTTCTCTTATCTAGAGTTTGTCACGTGTTCCATGCTGAAAATATTGCCATTCACTTCTCTAATTATCGTTAATAATATTATTACGTTAATTAATAATATTTATTTTTTTTTATTTTTTTTTTATTTATTTTAATATTTCCTCCTTAATAATCAACAGGGCAATGAAAAAAACTCATTCCAAGAGATATTAATTTTCGATGATGCTTCACAAATACCATAATAAATGGCTTCTCGTCACTGAGTGCTGCAAATAAACATGAAGGACGCATTACGTACTCCGAATATTTCATTGCTCGTACCAGATCGAGCTAAATATTTTCAATATTTAGCTCTGTTGAAAAAGGCAGAGTAACCCAAGTTATATACACCCTCTACGGGTTGCCTGATTTCATTAAGATTCGAGTGTAAACGAAATTTTCACCACGGTTACATAATTATAAAATCTCTGCTTATGAAAGCTTTTTCAAGAAGAAGTAAAACAAATGTTTCAGTTGTTCGTGATTTTGCATCTTTTAGATATTCGATAGAACCAGAACCCCTCCTTAATTCCAAACTATTTCGATTGAAACATTTACTCCATGCATGTATGATATACTGTACACGGTCGACACCTTCCTGTGTTAAATTATCTCTGTGGAAATTTACTGGTCTTGACAAACTTCACCTGCATCTGAAGACCAAATACAACGCATTTTTATTATTTTGTAGTTTACTATGTAAAGTGTGTCTGCCATTCCTGCTAGACAAACACACCACTTTGTACGCCTATTGAGTAAACAATATTCTCTCAGAAACTAAATAATGAAAATATGATAGCACGTTTAGAAACGGCATCGTTTGTGAATGACGTATCGTTTAAGCTTTCCCACAAACCTAGTAGAATCTAAATGTGCTGAGATTTTAGTTTACTGAATCATTTTTCTGTATTATGTATTTAATTTATTGAAGTCAATTTTGCCCTCAAGGTACAGAACTTAGCTGAGGCAAATAATCCATGATCGTATTGGACAGCTGGTGACAGATAGAAAAGACCTGGGACTTATTCCTAATACAATCAGAGCAGGTTCATGCCAGTCTCATTGGTACAATCAGAGCAAGTTGATGCCAGTCTCATTGGTACAATCAGAGCAGGTTGGTGCCAGTCTTACTGGTACAATCAGAGCAAGTTGGTGCCAGACTTACTGGTACAATCAGAGAAAGTTGGTGCCAGTCTTACTGGTACAATCAGACCAAGTTGGTGCCAGTCTTACTGGTACAATCAGAGCAGGCTGGTGCCAGTCTTACTGGTACAATCAGAGCAGGTTGGTGCCAGTCTTACTGGTACAATCAGAGCAGGTTGGTGCCAGTCTTACTGGTACAATCAGAGCAGGTTGGTGTCAGTGCAAGTCGAGGCTTTTGACAGGGGACCATGAGCGGAAGCTGAAAACTTCAAATACTTAATTCATTGAATGGCAGTGGGGGAAGGGAGGGACCACGAGTGTTAAGTAATGCAGGGGGACGGGGGTTACATGAACCATCAATGGTTAGGAAACGCTGGCCTAGAACATTCATGAGCTATGTTTGAATGTGACGTATTTACGTGTAAATTATAGTTTTTTGACGTCGTCCCAGAAAATGAAACTGGAGTCTGTAACTGACTGTACATATTAACCAAAACGCTTTTGAATAGCAGGGATTCAAATTAATTTTATGAAATTTGTAAAAGAATTAACTGTTTCGTAAAACAAAATATCAGATTTTCTTGTTGATATAACTACTTTACTATTATAACTCATCTCTATATGTAACTCATATTCAATTGTTAATAGACCTAACTATTAAGTACCGATGATAGCCCCCGTATAAAGTCTCTACGCTACCTGCGGACCATAATCAAATGAGTAACAATTTCGTTATGAGCTACGATGAATTTTATCTAGATTTCTGGTATTTGGTTAGTAATTTTCTTCCTTTTTACGATATCAAACAGCGTTCACGTAAAGAAGTTGAGCTCGTTAAAGTTCTTAACTTTATTGGTAAAACACGAACTTTCTGTGCATTTAATCTGTATCTAATTCCTAAATCAACTGGGATAATTGTTTAAGTTATTATAGGGTTCATCTAGGAAGCATAATCCTCGCTTTTTTGTACTCTGGGTTTAAAAAAGTGCTATTGAATTTTTCTTCTTGTATCATCATTCCAGGGTAGCGAGAAATGAAAATAAAATATCATGTGGATTTCATGAGTGAGAAAACAATGCACATTACTTCATTTTGTTTTGAATTTGAGCTGAGTGGCAATTTTGGATACCATGAGGTCATTTTTAAATAAATTAACTGTTTTTTGTGTTTTCAAGATTTGAGGTAAACGCTTAGGAAACAGATTAAGAGTTCGTTAGCTTAGGAAACTAACGAACGAACTCATTTTTAATACTTTGTTTGTAAGGTTAATGAATGTGTTTGATCCATTTCTTTATTATTTCTCTCAACTCAAGAGAACGCAAACGTGAACTAATTTGGAAGCCCTTCGTTGAGTTAAGTAACATAAAAAACACGGATGCCCAATCTTTTTTGCGCATTATTTTAGGTGATGACACAAAACTAATGAGAAGTGAATATGAAAAACACAAAAAGCAAGTATCTTTGAATATCTTAAGATGATATTCTACACTACACCAATCACCCAATAAAGAAGTTTCAACGATCATCCTAAGACAAGGTTCAACTCTATGCCAATAAATCAGTAGACAGAAAACTTTCAACATCGTATGCGTGAGATTCAATTCTTGATAGCCCATTAATTACGCAATGTACAATAAATGAATTATTTTTCCTTAGGCTTTATTCTGGCCGGCAACGACGTGTCCCAGGTACTGCTGTCGGTGGTGATCACATACTACGGCAACTATGGCAACCGACCCCAGTGGATGGGTCTGGGCGTCATCAGTTCTGCTGTGTCATGCTTCATTGCTGCCTCACCACACCTCATTTATGGGTCCGGCAGTGAGGCAGCCTCTACGACTTTTGCTACGTCTGCTAACAACACCGTTCCCGACGGTGGGTTCTATGTAGAAATTATAGGCACTTCATTTGGATACCCTTGCCCTTAATCTCTTCTGTTTAATGAAATTGTTAACTGAACATAAACAGGCATATCTGAACATAAGTGAAAGTTTTTTTTTGTTTCAGGTTATTACAATGCTTAAAATTAGTTTTTTGCAATCTTAAATTTTTGGTTTAGAATTTGTAAACAATTACTGAATTGAATCTCAAAATTCACGTACAAATTGTGGATCACTTTCTAGGGGTGACAAGGGGACATAGATCTCGAAGGATTTTGGCTCCATTCTGGTTTAAGAAACTGCGTGGAATTAATTCAAATTGCCTTAAGTTTTAAGTAAAGTTAATACACCAAGTTTCATATGAAAATTACCCAACAATTTGCCAATTCAGATCATGAACTACCCTTGTATCGTACAGTCATTGGTGGTGGGTAAACATTCGCATTACATCTGTGCTGCTGCTAGTCTGTGCGCCGCTGACTTCAGTTGAATATTCGACTTGAAGCTCGAGAGAAATGCTGCTATGTTGATGAAAGCAATATATTTCTTCTTCATTTATCACACTAGATTTTTCCTTCAATTGTACTCTGAATCAGATATCGATCAAAAACCAAAACACAGTCCCGCTGAAGTGAAAGCAAACAATATAATATACAGCATCCGTCACTAAATCTTTGATCGTAGCTTTGACCCTGAACGTGTCCATGATCCTGACGTTGAAAGTGACCTTGACCCTAATCTTGCATTAACCTTGGCCCTAACCTTGACCCTTACCTTAACCCTAACTTTGACCCTAACCTTGATCCTGACCTTGAACCTAATCTCATTGAACCTAACTGGCCCTAACAGTTATCCCAAGATTAACATTAACACGTTTGTTGCGATTGCCTAGCAAATCTTTACTTTGTACACACAGTCACTAAAAAGCTTTGAAAAAAATCACAGAATCTAACCTGAGTGACCCACCGGTGGGTCGCATCGCAACAAACGTGTTAAGAATTACCTTCTATGCATGACTCTATGCATGATTCTAATGATGACTCTATGCTTGACTCTGTACATGAATCTGTGATTGAATCTAAATTTTACTCTAAGTTTGATTCACCCTTTGAGCCTAGGAAATTCTACCGATATCAAGGGAAAATATTCACTTCTGATGATGAAAAATCACAGACGATGAACTTCCTTTGGCTCTGTTTCCCATGGCAGCACGACGTCAAAGTAGTGTTACGCTTTTCATGCCTTTGCCTCATAAATGATGCTCCTCTTTTCTATTATTCAAAAGTCATACATAATGCACGAGAGTGGAAACCCATTTATTTTCCATGTACGTGAAGTGTAGTAACTTTGTTAGTTTATTGAAACTTTACAAGCTTTGTAAAGAGGGAATTTTTATTTTGAGACACACTCTATATTTTTGAATCCTTGTTCATGCATAAGTTAAAACCTACAAGCTAAGAATAGAAATTATGAACCAGTGATAAACCAGAACCATCCTTTTTAGGAGTGGGATTTACACAGTTAAAATTTAATGAGCAAACATTGTTGGTGTCCTTAATAATATCTAATGAAAATATATAATACACTTCATGCAAAACAGTTGCTCATTATGAGTCTATGAACCTAGCTGAGAAACGCATTCTCATAAATGGTTTTTCTTGAATTCTCCAAGCTCCTTAACTATCATGTTGCTCATAACTTTATGAAGCACAGATTCTATTTCTTAGCTTTCCAAGCTGATTGAATACTCACGACAATACGTAGTGTTTCCATAAAAGAAATATACGAAAAGCTTTAGATTACCAAAAGTATCAAATTATCAGTTTGTTTGTGCATTAATAGCTTTAGAATTTTTCTCTCCAAGCATAACGCCCTCTTTGTCAGATATTGGTCTAATAGGATTTTGCTCACAGGCACGTATCTGTGTCCTTACACTGGAGAAGAGGTTTGTGATGTAAATGATGAAGGCAACAGACAAACATACATGGGCCCGGCGATCATCTTGTTCCTCTCCCAGTTCTTCCTGGGCATCACAGTCAGCTCATACTACAGTATCGGCCTCATCTACCTGGATGATAACGTCAAGAAAACGGAGACGTCTCTCTATTATGGTGAGGGTGTATGTAAGTGTGTTCTGTACTGGGTCGTGTGAAGCTAAGTTTTACTGTAGAGTAGAGGTAGAAAGACACATATCCTAATGAAATCAGCAGATGGATAGGTATTTATTCTTGTCAAAGTAAGTTAAATGGAATATCTAGCGATATGGTAAGGAAACACTGCAATAACATTATCTTTTTTCACCTAACAGGTTAAAATCTTCATTCGGAGTGGAAATTGATAATAACCACCAGAATAGACGAAAACATCAACGACTCCGTTATTGAAAACATTAAGAACCCTAAAAATTCAAATTTGGTCTTATTCTCGACAATTACAAATATTCTAAGCATTGCTAATTAGACTATGACTTAATTGATTCAAACCTATGCTTTTCATGAAAGTAGATCAAACTTTTACATCTCATTATTTCTTCGCAGGCTCAATTTAGGTGCAGATTGGAAATAACTCAAGTTAGCTAACGTACGAAAAGTTTGCAGCAATACGAAGCTCGAGGTGGGCCGAATGACGATCTGTTTGATTGAAGTGATAGTAGGTTTGAATTTTTAATCCACGCTGATCCCCTCACACAGAATTCTTGACTCGAGATCAGGCTCTCCATTGAATTCTGACTTTCTCTGTAACATTGCTTTTGAACTAGAATTTCAGGTCTTTTGTACAACTAATAACAGTGTTCGATTTTACTCCTGAATCTGGGTCTCAGAACAGTGCTTGTGACGTACTCATGGAAATCTCTTACTACATCAATTGAGATCAACATATACATCTTCTAATGCCTACTGGAGAGAATTGAAGTTATGAGGATCGCCAATACGAAGATGAGAGTTCGTTCCACTGACACCCGTCAGGACAACTCCATTGAACATTTGAGTTCTCAATTGAACATTTGAGTTCTCAATTGAACATTTGAGTTCTCAATTGAACATTTGAGTTACCTTGCTGCCAGGATACTGGACCACGCGTGCCAGCTCAACCACGTAGTGTCTTCACAGAAGCGTCTCCGTGAAGGACAAAGACTTGTCGTTTCAGTACCACAGCGACGGAGGCTAAGACGTTGGTGATCTGTACGAGCTGCTTCGCGCTTTAAGCCTTTAGCGACGAAAAGGACCATACGATCCTTTTTTACGGTCTTTGGAAGAATTGTTCTAATAATTAAACAGTGAGCAATATGAGGTTGCTACTAGGTTTGAACGCGGCGGCATGTTACAGCGTCGTTCTTTTGGCTGCCTGGCTCTCAGCGTGCTTCATTGCATCAGTGTACAGACGGTCTTTGTGAGCTTAGACGTACAAACTAGAAAAAAAATTGGTCGCCAAAGGGTTAACAATAACTGAGTCAAACTGATAATAAAATATAAACCAAAACAAAAACAATAAAAATCGTAATTGTTATTACAAAAAAAAAGGCCTATAAGATAGCAATGGTTAAAATGAACAATAAAACTATAACAGAAATAACAATAATAAAAATAGTGTTGATCAAGTGATAGTGATATTAAAAATCAAATCATAATAATTATAGGCATGGTAGAGGTAAAAATAACAATAATAGTAGCGAAAAGAAAAATAATGATAACAATGGCTCTAATACATTAGTAACTACTCGTATAGTTTCAATAGTACCAATCGTTCAATAAGAGAAATAAACATACTGCCTCATACTTTTTTGTTGCAAAATTGTGAAACTTATGAGTGTCACAAAATATTTAATATTACTACACTGCTCGTGTTTAACATAATGAAAATATGGGAAATACAACATAAATTCATTTAATTTTCAACTAGTTTTAATTCCTTTTGCTCATAGAACAAATAAGACCTATATAGACCCTGCAGGCATTCAAGGAAGGTCTATTGTTTGACTTCAAGTTAATCCTCGACGAGAGACAAAAAAGTTGGACTGCGGACAGTCTGACAACTGGAGTCCGGCAACCTAAGCTGTTGGACGGAATCTCTAAGTTAAGGAATTAGTCACGCCTGAAAGTTAGAGGTTTGTAATCAAGAAACGCGGATCGACCAACTGACCGCTGTCTGGAAAACGTCAGGAACAGACCGACTGACCGCTCATCCTGAAAGGTTTTCTGCCATTTTGTGGAGCGGGCAAGTTTATACCAGCATGAACATTTGCATCGCATCAATTTTGTTTTGTGTCCCGAAAACAACAAAGTGATTTTCGTTGCTGTCGTAACAAAGACCGATCTACGCATTTTACCGCACAAAATTCAATAAAACAGAACCCACTAGTTCCATACAGCGAGAATATGAAAGGCGTGTGTTTAAATACTTTTTATTAGCATTAGATTATACAGAACTGGTAAAGCATGGTTACTGCAGTGCGACCCATACTAAAAGTTAACTCTTATATATCTTTATCAATGTTCAGAAAATATTATTATTTGAAGTAAATTTATCCTATGCAATCAAAGGTAAGTAATTTTTTTACAATTTTAATAAGTAACATTAGTAGAACAATAATATTTTCCAAACGTTAGTTGCTTTTACCGACCGACAATATTGATCCTGAATCATTTTTATCATAAATAAAAATCCAAATACAAATGGAAACGACATATATTAGAGCAAATAAAGATTTTAAATGGAAAAAAACATTATTAAATAACAATCATACATTGGGATTCATTTATGTAATGTCTGTTACGCTAGATGACCTCGCAGACGCAACTGGTAGTCAAATCCGTGTATTTTTCAATGGATGAAACTGGAACAGATGTGTGAGCAAATTCAATGGCACCTCATGATGCTGCTTTTGAAGTAAATTGTCATACATCTGCATAAAATTCATGCTCTTCATTGGCCAGGAAATTTTCAATTTTTTTTTAAATCTGACCAAGATAGTGGCGTCACTATCAAATTTACCTTTAGGTCCAACAAGGCAAAATGTTGCTTAGATACGTGCCCTAATTTTAATGGGGGGGTTTTATACCTGAGTACAATCATCTTCTGAAGTGACAAAATTTATCGTCAAGCTTATTAAAAAGTGATTCATTCAAAATATCGCTATGAAAAGCTACGTTAATTATATTACCCACGGGGCTCTACAGGTCAGTGATACTCGCTGACAACATTAGTCTTTCATCATCTCGCTGGCTCCGCAAATGACGCTCTGCTTCCTTATCACCATTGCAAATCCAGTCTTTGGACCATCCATCACGGCAGCTCGCGTCTCAACCGTGAACAGTTTAGCTTCATATAGCTTAGCCCATTTGGACATTAAATTGGTGTGCCTTTATGTCAATAGAGGTTATTTTCGGGAGATCTGACAGTTGCTATTAATTTTTCAAGCTAGAAGTATTGTAAGTATTTATTATACATGTTGAAAATTAACAATAAGCGCACAATATCACTACATTGCGCATTGACCGAAGATATTGAAAATTAACCTGCATATCGTCATGCACACATAGGTGAGCATATTTTTAATCTGACAGTATTAGAGGGACATTTTCATTGCCTCTCGGGTGAAAAGCTTAATAAAAATTAAAGTGCGGTCCTGTTCAGACGATTCATTCTAATATTTTTTTTCATTGTCTTTAGATTCGTATAAAGCTATCAAGTATTTCACTGCTGTGGTCGTTTAAATTCTGACCGTTTTACTGTCCCCCAGGCATATCGTTGGTGGTACGAGTGTTGGGTCCAGTGATGGGCTTCTTCCTGGGCAGCCAGTGCTTGTCGTACTGGATAGACCCCTCACAGAGCCCTGATATCAGCCAGAGAGACCCCAGGTGGATGGGCGCTTGGTGGCTGGGTGAGTTACAGACTGGATAGATCCCTCACAAAGCCCTGATATCAGCCAGAGGGACCCTAAGCGAATGGGTACTTGGTGAATTTGTACGTGTTATATCCCATGGTTCCATTAATTACACCTTTATCATGTCCAATATGAAACAAATTTTGTTCGGCCAATTCTAAACAGAGAGCAGTTCTAGTCGATGTTGATTTACATAAGGATGATGCGACGCTACTGAATAATTGATTTACACGTGTTACTCTTTATTTAACAAATGTACTGTAGACTTACATATGTTAGATTGGTTTATAAGTTTTAGGTGTGCTGGTCATAAGGAAATATGAGGGTTCTTTCATCTTTAGTTATGAGTGTATACTTTGATTCCACGAAACTGATGAAGAAGAAAGTTTCTTCACATTTCCTTGGGTACAATTTGCATCAGATAATTTGATCAGTGATGGACTCCTGCTCTTGACTCAATCCTTTAATCTAGTCTACACAATCAGTACCAGAACTCCCTCAGAGTCAGCTCAACCGTAATCTTCACATCCACAAGAGCTACAATCTTCATAACCACAAAAAACATTTTTTCACAACCACCTCGAGCACAATCTTCACCACCAACTCAACCACAATCCCTGTCACAGTTACAACAACCATTCTCCCAAAGCATGAACAGCCGCAACCTTAACAGCAGTAGCAGCTCAACATTCAGCAAGGTGAGAAAATCTTTGTCTTGAGACGAGGCAGAAGTCGTTCGAGTGCCGGAGAGAGGGTGGTGAAGAGGCTTCTTGTAGTGTGGATAAAACAGAGACACGTTCTTGTAATTTTGTTCGTCAGCAGAGAAGGTTACTTTTTCAACGGTGCTAATCTAAGCAATCGCGTCAGTTCTTTTTGATTCAAAGGATGGTACTCGGATATTTACTACAATTGTTGTGCTCGTCTGTCTCTCACGTCTAGTTTTTGAAGATTCTTATATTATTATCGGGCTGCTTAGCCACGAAACGGAGTGAACGAAATCACGAAATAATGGTAATTCCAATCCGTGCTAAAACTTTAACACGGATTGAGGAAAAGTAGAGGATTGAAAAGACGAAAAAGATTTTACTGTTCCGATTACGATTGTCATGTGATTTGTGCGCTTTTTACTGGGGAATCTTCTAGCACCTTACTTTGTGTTTTTAAATTAATTTCTTGGGATAAGTATCAAAAAAATAGTTAGCATCATGAGTCGTATATATATTTTTGGAATAAACTGTCATCCAATCGAGGTTAAAAGAAAATGAGCTACGGAGAAAATCACGAATATTGGAAGCTAAGTCCAATATTAGTCGAATTTCAAAGTTTTTTATCACAGCTGTGTTCTGAGTTAGGTGTTGCGAAAATAGTTTCAAATAAGTATCATATTATTTGGCACATGCAGAAACAACAGTGTAATTAATAAGAAAAACTTCTTTCGTTTTCACAATAAGTTTTAAGAAAAATGGTTACAAATTCGCTTATTTTTCACAGATTTACGCAACCAGGTGCGTTGGAGCAACGACTAAAGAATCAATTGAATTATTGACTGGAAATTTATTAATAACGCGACTGAAAACTTACCAACTGCTTGCAAATCCAAAAATTATTTAAAATAATCGGTCGATTGAGTTAATCACAAAAGTTCATTGATTACAACTGAGAACTGACACCAAAGTTTCTTTTAACGATCGGCATGTAATTCGATAAACATATTAGACATTTTTTAATCTTCTAAAGTTACTATCAAAGCACATTTCTATGAGGCTATTGTCTAAATGCATCGTATTGAGAAAGCTAACACTAAACAATTCTTATTTTTGACAGGAAATTTTGAAAAAATCTGGATGATAATTACCAATAAACATCCTAGATGCGAAGATCTTTGATAACTTCTGTAAACTTCATTATCGTGTATTTCTACCAGTGAAATTGAAAAATTGGTATTTGCGTGAGCTCCTGCAAACTCTTTCCCAATTAAAACACTCAAATATATGAAACAAACACTATGTAACTTTTATGAATGAATGAACCGGGTAATTACTCCTTTGATCCGTACTTTTTTCACTCCAGATTGAAAAAATGATTCTAAAATTTCCATTTCGATCAATTGTTCGTTGGAAGCTGTGGACGTTTGACCTCATTGATTCTTACTTCTAAAGCATTGATGTATATGTTTGATTTTGAAACAATTTTATCTATTATGCAAAACGTAAATGAACACAAAGGGTTCAATTCTAGTTTACAAAACATGCACTGATGAGGGTTTCACGTGGAGCAATCATTGCTTTCAATGCTTACAGTGCTCTGGAGTGGGCGTTTCTTTTTCATATCAGAACTGAGCATCCCTGAAAATCTCCGCAAGCTTTATTGTGATTTTGATCATTTAGAGCTAGCGGAAGCTCAGCATGCATTCTGCATCACGCTGCCAGTGAAGTAATTGCTTCCTCCGCACTCTTAGTTTGCGAGCTCCACAACTAAGCTCCTGGACTGACATCAGGGAAAAGGAGGTCACAAGAATGCAGTTCAGGATTACTTTGAATCCTAGATGAACCACCAACGATAACAGGCAGCTTTACTTTATAGACGTGGGCATGAAAATTGTAAGCTTTTAGACAAAAGTACGGTAATTGTGCAGTGTTTACACAATACGGATTTCCCAATTCCTCCACAATCATTGAACCGAAATATTTTTTCTGAAAATTGTAAAAAATTCTAATTAAAAATCCATTTCAAAGTTATACATATTTATTTCTCTGGCAGTTGCGTTAAATACTTGAAACAACGATATTTTTAGAATCGATTGACTGCATAGTGCACCTAAGAATCTCTACTACTAAACTGGACATATTGAACACATTTTCCAACAGAAGTGTTGTGTTGACGAACGCGATCGTTGACGAGTATCATGATAACCTTCAGATTACCAGCCAAAGTTCTGCAAAAGAAAAATGAAAAGTACAAAGTAACATAAACTGTATTACGCTAGAACAAAGTGATAAATTACTTGTGTTCAGCACAAGGTCTAACATTGACTTTTGATTTTATCCATCTTATTTGACTCATCTTTAAACAAGTGTTTGTGTATTTGACCTTATTTAAAAATGAAATAAAACTACAAAAAATGCTTTCTTTTAAACGAATATTTTTGGGTGGGAGAACGGATGAACAGATTTCAATTTTTTCAGTGAGAGTATTTTGATTGTCGAGCTCTGTCTCCGAACTGATTACTCTCTTTTCAGATAGATTTGGGGAGTTGATATCAACATCAATATTAACATCAAGATGAAGTTGATGTAAAGTTAAAGTTGATATCAAGTTTTCAGCTCATGTCATCAACTAGTGATTCAGTGAGAGTGACAGGCTTCCTATATTAGTAAACAAGTTCACGGTCTCCTCTACGCTGCACGTGTGAATGAGCATCAAATTAATATCCGCTGATTATAGTTTAGTTAGTATGACACCAAGCAAACGCTCTTTTCATTTAGTATGTTTCTAAGCAAACATTTATTTCAGTTACTATGCTTCCAAACAAATGTTTATATCAGTTAGTATATAATACTTCCACGCAAACATTTAACTCAGTTGTTATGCTTCCAAGCAAACGCTTAAAAAATACGCTTCAATAATTCTATACTTGAATGCAATAGTTTTTAATCTTTCCAGAAAAATCGTCTTTATTCTGGAATGTTAGTCCATTTCTATTCTCAAAAATCTAAAAATTGCATTGGTTGAAATTGTGTTAGTAAGCTGTCCTACAATTTCGAGCTCATGTAAATGGAAATAGGCTTCTGTGTTTTAATAATTCGGAACTTTGTGTACATGAATATCGTAAAAATTTTTGTGTAACAGTGCTAGAAAAATATATTTAATTTTATGTACCTACACTATGTGAAGACTCAATAAAAGCAACACTTGAAAGTACACAGCGCAATCATTCGAGTGTTACCGATGATTTCTCAAACTTTTGAACTTGCACCTGATGAAGCGACTCCCTTGACGAGTCCATCGCCGTAATATATTTCTGTTTCTACAGAGCTGAATGCCTCACGTCATGCGGGGTAAGTGACGCGGATATTTTTGTGAAGGATTGTTTTGGGAATCGTTCCGCAAATTTCCAGGTCTCTCAATAGATGTTTTCTGCCAAACTTCCCAGCGGAGGTTCACAAAAGTCTGTGGAGTCTTCCTTAGAAGTACTGCGAAAGTTTCCTAAAGTTTTCAACTATAGTGAGTTCATGATCGTTTTTAAATGGAAATTTAAACTAGATTTATACTGAAGTTTGAAGTGAGGTTTCGCACGGAAAGTTTTCAACCGCGATTTAGTATGGAATTTCCTGCAGGAGTTCTATGAGGAAGTTTTCTACCAGAATTTTCGAAACGACTTCTGTTTTTCAGTTTTTTAATCGATATTCATGTGCAAAAAGTTCGCTCTGAAATTCTGTGCAAACTTTATTCGAGAATACGGTGCATGCTCATTTTAGTTTTCGGTTTCCGTTGTTTTAAAAACAGCAGTAATCTTCAGATATTAAAATTTTTACGAAAAACATGTTTTCTTCTTTGTTTGTGTCAAAGATTATTAACAACGAACATACGAGCAGAGTAAATAAAGTAAACTATGGCACAAGGCTAGAAAAAGTTCAAAATTAGGTCAAAAAATAAATGAGTAGTAGGCTACTCTAACCCCATGTAAATATGGTACCACGAGATATCATACGATACCACACAATACCCCACGATACCACACGATACCACACGATACCACACGATACTACACGATACTACACGATACTACACGATACCACACGATACCACACGATACTACACGATACCACACGATACTACACGATAATACACGATACCACACGATACCACACGATACTACACGATACTACACGATACTACACGATACTACACGATACTACACGATACCACACGATATCACACGATACCACACGATACCACACAACGCCACACTATGTCACACGGTGATGCAGAGCTCCGGCACACCGGTAATTATCTTTTCTGACTCAGTTGAAACAAATGCTTTACTTTACCTAGGGGTCACTGGAGATGCCGTCTCAGTGTAGAAACTGGGACTGATATGCGGACCCATGAAATGTCTTCTCTTTTCGTATGCAATTGCATGAGAACGACGGCCGTTGGATAACCCTCTGTAGGAACGTATGTAAGCGCTCTGAGGATATACATCATAGAAAAGTAAAAGCAATCCACTGGCGTTATTTGAATTAAATTTAAGTTTAAACATTCAAAAATTGAATGAATATATTACCTCATATCTCCTTTTGTTGTTCTTCTCATGGATACATAAAGCAAAAATGGGTTAATCGGTGAATATTGTGTCATTCAAATAGAACATTTGTGTTCTTTATTTCTCATCGTGGAAAGAACATGTTGAGTTTTGTGAGCTCTGAATGTGACAAGTTTTGTGATGGATGACATGACGTCTGGGAAGAAGGATGTCAAGCTAAACAAATACCCAATAAACATCATTCTTAACCTCATGAGCAACACAAATCTTCCAGGGGAGCACCATATGAGTAAAATATTTTTAATCGATGTTTTCTATGGATGTTTCCAATTAATGTTTCAGAGGATGTTGTAATGACACTGTTAAGCTAAAATTTCGTTTGTTAAATTTTAAAAAAAATTGTTATATCGCTGCAACGCAAATGTGCAGAACTCTTCAATTTAGGTTACCTATATCACGGTGATCAAATCGTAATTTTTTCAACAATTTATATAGCAAGTTTTCAATTATTTGTGTCGCTGTGCAGGCTTCCTCATCCTTGGGATCCTGCTGGCCATTTCCGGTTTCTTCCTCATGTTCTTCCCCAAGCAGCTGTCCTCCAGCCTGGCTGCTCAGATCCAGCGTCTTGAGACAGCCGAAATCAAGAAAAATCCACAGAAGAACGAGAATCTCCCACTGGAGTACTACCTCACTCTCACCAAACAGAAGAAGAAGCACACCAAACCGTCCTTAAAAAGTGCGTATATTTTTAAGTCAATGTAAATTTTAATTTTTACTAATGCTGCCGATTTGATAGATATTTGTTACGGAGAAAGGATTTTCGTTTTTCTTTATCGATGTTTCACAGCAAGTAATAATACGTACTTGTTCTTATAAATGAAATATTTCAAACCATTTATGCATATTCGAATTCTTTCCCTCTGTAGGAAAAAGTTGGCAACCGGTTGCAAAATGAATTATTGTACAATTATTGTACTCAGCATTACGGGATCCGGAAAGAAACTAAAATAACTCAAAAAATTTCAGTCATCGAAGAAACAAGTACACCAGTCAATAGAGGATCAAAATGGGCCTTGAATTAAATATCTGTGGTAATGATATAGTTATTAGTAATATATAAGAGTACAATTTTCTTCGGGCTATTCACAATAAATATCTCGTCAAAAAAACATTTCTCCTTTATCACAAGGCAGTACTTCAATTGTGGTACCGAGAATCAAGCACAGAAATATTTCAAAACTTTCTTCAGCTCTGCTAGTTCTAAGAATCTGAGATCAAAATCGTTTCAAACTACAGTAGAATTCCTTTAAACCGGCACTCGCTGGCCTAGCTTTATTTATTTATTCATTATGTTTTTTCTGCTTTCACTGCTTTAAACAATGGATATTGTTTTCCTTTCATGTCTGGCGTGTCTATGAATTGTTTGTGGTTACTTGGGTGATATTAACACGTTGACTCCGATTGCCTGATTGGTGTAAAACTTCACTTTGTACGCATAGTCACTAGAAGGATCTGAAAAAATTACAGAACCTAACCTTAGTGGTACACATACATACGTACCACTTCGGAGTCAACGTGTTAAGCGGCAAATGCAAAGTCCCATGAGTGCCGGTTAAAAAAAACTTCTACTGTACCTAAATTAACTTCGACCATTGGAAATGATATAATCGAGTCTGCTGAAAACATGAAGAGTTTATTCGTATGATTTGAAAAAACATTCTTGTTTTGAATCATACGAATAAACTTTTCACGTTCTCAACGGACACGATGATATCATTTCCAAAGGCTGAAGTTAATTTAGGAAGTTCGCTTATCGTACTTTTGTAACTAAATATATTGCTCAACATTTAGCTTGTTCAATACTTGAAACTATTTTGATCTCAGATTCTCAGAATTAGCAGAGCTGAAAAAAGTTCTAAAAGATTTTTGTGCTTGATTCTCCGTACTGCAATTGAAGTACTGCCATGTGATAAAAGAGAAAAGAGAGCATGTGATAGAATAAACAGAACCATGAAGTTTTTTTCATGATAGCAAAAACATGCCTGGTGAAAAAGCTTGATTATTAACCAATCAATCTGCGATATTGTTGCGTTGTGACTATTTCATCTTATTTTAGGTAAATGTACTTAAATTTCTTCAGAGAGAGTTGCAGAAAATAATAAATTTAGAAGCCGAGATAGTATGCGAAGGAGAATTCAAGAAAATGATTTCGCAACCGCTCTCTTAACTAAGTTTGACTGGACCCCTGTATAGCAAATATGTTCTCTTTCTTTTAATGTTTCTCTTTCTCTATTTACAATTTCGCTATTACATGAGGGAAATTTAATGATGAGAATATTCATCAGGCTTTGTGAGAAACAAATTTGCTATATAGGAAGGGTTCATATATATATATATATATATATATATATATATATATATATATATATATATATATATATATATATATATAT
>VCRD01000039.1:178587-286601 GCA_006783055.1 Trinorchestia longiramus | reverse complement strand
AATCTCCAAATAATTATTCTCTTTTTTCAGGATTGCACTATTGTAGATTAAAATGATTTTAATTCTTCAATAATCGCGGAGTTTTTTCAAACATCATTGTATCATTTCTACTGCACAACATGTCAAACTTGCTACAGCATGGTTCATCGTGTTGTCTTATACATGTATGTTACAGATTATACTAATTATTCAACTTGTGGTTTTATATCTTTCGTCAACATAATTATAGTACAATTTTTCAAAACTATGACGATACTTCAGTCATTTTCCTGAAGACAATACCATTGAACTATGAAGATTTCGAAATCATTTTCGTTAAGACGATGTTATCATTTGTAAATTCTGTAATAACGTTTTGCAAAGACTAAAGCGATGATAATCATAATACATGTTAATTATTTTTACAGTAGCCTATAACTTAACCTCTAAAATATGCATAAACAAAAAATTTAATATTTTCCGTTTCTCTGACTGGCTTCATTGGCTACGGAGTCAGCTTATGCTTAATAAGGGTTATTACCACTAAAAATTGTAATTATATTCTTTTCATGTTCTCAGAATTGCCAGCCGCCATAAAACGCTTATTTACCAACAAGGTCTACATGGGCAACTGCTTCGACACCGTGTGTGCCATTTTAGCTCTCTCTGGGTACTGGAGTTTCAAGCCAAAATACCTGGAGACGCAGTTCCACCGAAGCGCCAGTGAAGCCAACTTCTACACAGGTACTATTTCTCTACATTTTATTACGCCGCCCAAATTTTATTCGCAGTGGGTTGTCACACGTTCTAGATGGCAAAACAGTGTTTAATTCTATGCAGTTGGGTTTCACGCGATAATACGAACAACCTCTGAATTTTACATATATTTTCCTCTGAGCGCTAAGCCTTGGTAAGTTGGGTACTGTAAGTACATGCCAACTTTTTCAAATATTATTCCTTTACTTTGTTATTATCATATTTTTGCAATATTCGATACTGCTACAGATGCAACATTAACACGGCCCAATGCGCGACTTTTGAGAAAACTAATAAATTTGAAATTTTGCCAAAAAATGCGTCTAAGCTAATCTGTAAACTGACTTTTCTCGCAGGTGTGGCCAGTCTGATAGCCTCAATGCTGGGCATCATCTTGGGTGGTCTAGTCATGAAGTGGAAGCAGCCCAAGGCTCGTTACGTGGCCGCTTACAGCATCTTCATTTGCCTCGTGTCCGCCTCCATCATGTTCTCACTAGCGTTTGTCAAGTGTCCAACAGTCGAAATACTTGGCATTGATGCGTACGTAAACGCTCTTGATATGTTCAAGTATCTTTAAGCTGCATTTGACCATAACTCAACGCATGTTATAGAGGATGTAAGGGAAAACAGTGAGTTATACTTTAATGTTTAGCTAAGTTATTTTCTGAGGCCCAATAAAGAACGATACTTCTAAGGCAATGTGTTTGTAAAACTGTGTCTTAATAAAAATCAGCAAGCAATAAATGCATGCTTATCTGAAAGAATTCGGAGTATAACCTAAACGAATTAACTATTTTACTATAAATAATATCCCGTAGAATCATTGGAAAATTAATGTGTGTGAACGATTAATTGCAAAACACTACTCAACAAAAATAACTTTAAAATTAACTATTAATCTTGCCTTTTTCCTCTGTACAAGAGAATAGTTGCTTTTTAGAACAAGAAACGTCAAAAATTTAGACGTATGAAATAAAGTACTAGGTGTTAGAATCGAGGAGGCTCGTGAGACAGCTACTTCTGTCCCTGACTCTGTGCTGGGTGTCAGTAATCAGGTTTCGGGATTGAAGGTGTTTTGTTCTACGGACTTTGAGTAATCTCTCTATTGTTTTACTGATTACCTATCTCAGACTTATAGATGATAGTTATTGGGTGCTTCTAAGGTTCCATTGGAGAATAGGACTGGCATTTATCTACCCATTTGCAGCTGTGCGGTCAAACTCATTTGCTAAGTGAGTAATTATGTCTGAACGATACAAGCTTCTAAATCTTGGCGACAGTACTCGATACGATGTATTTATTTTAAGCCCATCTTTGTATACCATTGAAATATTCTTACAAATAGTAGCAGTTTGTTTGACAGTTGTGATGGTCAGTGAACACTGCAGTTTAGTTTGCCTAATTTTATTAAGGTGGGTATTATCTTTCTTGAAAAAATCATGGAGTTCTATGCATTGGAACGTCAGGTCTAAATGGATGACCTTCATTCATTGTTCAGTCGATCCTGAGAATTTGTTTAGTTGAAATTGGTGATACAAGTAAATACTAACACAATTTTTCACTATTTGATTGCAGAGAATGTTCTGCTGACTGTGACTGTAACAACAAGTTCCAGCCCGTGTGTTCTGCGGAGAAGGAAAATTACTACTCCGCCTGCCTCGCTGGCTGTGTAGGGTCTACCAAGAATGGCACGGACGTGGTACGTGTGATGTAGTGTGGAGGGACTGTATTAAACATCGGTTGTTGCACAAAATTTGCTTGCGAAATAGTGTATTTCCAAATGTATTCATACGTAGACCATCTAGTTAGAGAAAGATTTATTAAAGCAATTGTTCATTGAATTTACAATTTTAAAGTGGCTTAATTTCACTCTCAAACGTGTTGCTGTCACAGGACTGGTGGGGATTATTATGCTATTCTTGAATTTAGAATGCGATTATGAGACCATTTTTTTCACAAAATCTCAGAAAAATGTAAATGAATTAGTCCGAACATTTTTAAACTACTCTACATGTCACAACCACGTATTACAACTATCTCCTCATACTTGTACTTACAACGTCATCAGACTGTAGTATCGTAATGCTGAGAGAGTTCTATAAAGTGTTCTGTTAAATCTGATCTCCTTCAATTGGCCAGAATGGAGTGTGATGAATGCTACACACATGTAATGAAATATAGATGTGAGTACACTCGAATAAACACTACTAGAATCTACTGTTGATGATAGCACAAGTTTAACAGTTATCCAATTACCACTGTAATACATAAGTAATAATGAATTATGAACAATATTTGCAGGTATTAATATAACATTTTCGCAACAGGTGTACCAAAACTGCAAATGCCTCGTACAAGACCAGGTCACGCTACAAACCTTCGTAAGTAAATATCTTGTTTTTTTCACGGTGAAATAGTTTAGTACATGGAAACTGAAATTAATTCATTTCGTTTTTCTGCAGTTGTCGTGTACTCTTAAATTTAGATTTACAAAAAAAAACACAATTATGTGATTATTTTTTTCGATATGTTACGTTTATTTCTAATTACTCTCACTTTTTATATATTTATATACATATATTGAGTGTAACCCTGTTCCTGAGAGTTTCATGAGTCGTTGTAAAGATCGAAGGATGACGCCCAGTTGAATGATTACGTAGTTGAAAAAATGGCGTTGGATATTCATATATGAGAAGACCACAATGAAAATTAAATGATATGAATGGCAAGCCTACAGAGAAAATTAAAATGACATAAATGACAAGTCTGCGGTGGAAAACAACATTGAAACAATGCCTATAATTTTCTCCACCATTTTTATGCCGTCTAAACAAGTGTAATTAAAGTGAGAATCAAAGGATTAAACTGGTACAGCATTTCGTATTGTTGAAATCAAATTTAAGGCTTTGCTCATGAGGAAGAGATGACAGCTTGCTAAATTGTCGTACAGAACGGATGAAGAGAATAAGACTGATCTTCATCCAGGGCATGTTTACATTTTGTATCACTACACAAACATTATTATACGATACATGTCACAATATTAAACAGGCCATGATTATCTCATATATAATCATATATTATTATCTCATATGTTATTACTATGATTATCTTAAGACAATCTATTATTTCAGTATTCACAGGGCGAGATGCATGTAGTTTTTACAGTATGGTATGCATTTATAGTATTTGCAATTTAAGTTCATGAAGTTTTCAGACAAAAATAAACAGTGTTCAAATCTTGTTTCATCGACACTGCAACAAAGTCCTAGCGAGAATCGTCCCAGAGGAATGATGTGTTGAAAAGATATAAAAGATATGGGGGAGAAAACTGGTTGAGTTCTTTTCTTAAATAAATTTTCTCATTACGGCCAACCTTCCGTTCTGGATGTTTGAGATAAAGTTACGCATAATACTATTTAAAATACATCACAAAACTTCTAGCACGTTTGCTCACTCGTATAAACCCTAAAAATTATTTTCCCCATATTTGGAAAAGTCAAAGTTGCCTACTTTGCTACATTAAGTTTGGTAAAGATCCAAACGTAATCCTCCCAATTACAGACTCATCTTTCTAATGATCGCTGCTTCTTTGAGTTAATAGAAGAAAGTGTCATCTCGGACTCGAGAGCTTCCGGAACAAGACAATTTTATGTTCCTCCTACAATTTAGTTCCTGGAGGAAACAATGTCCCACAGTTGATAGGATAGAGTTTGGCCACGATGTACGCCGAACAAATGTTGATAGAGCACATGTTCTTGTTATTTTCTTCAGTACATAGAACATAAATGGAACTGCTTGACTGCACACAGTCTTCAGAACTTGAAATGTCAGAATAAAAGAGTGTTTCCATATTCTTTCGGAAACTGTTTATGGAATGAGAGAGAAAATTTTCTCTCATTTTTTCCAAACTTCGTGAGAGATCGTTTCGTACGCACTCGTGTAGGCCGAAATTTATCCGAATCAAAAATCATTATTTGTATTCACCAAGGAATCATTATATCATACTCATGCTGTTAAATTTCCATCGATTGGATCATCTAAAATATACAATAATTCATGAACTATTGGTTATATATAGAAGATATTTTGGTCTAGTCTACTGGATTTTTTTAGCGAATCAAATGCATAACGCATCGTTGCACGCAGTCTTCAATTAAGTGGCAAGGAATGGACACACAATCTGGAGCCATAAAATTTCGTTTTTGTACAGATATTGTCTATTAGAATGCACGTATGTATATTACCAACATCATCCCTGTAAGAGTTTCACAGTGCTTGTGAAACATGATATAGTAAACGTAGATCTTCATGACTACTTGACTTAAAACTCAGAATTTGTTTGAACATGTGTCGCAAAAATGCAGAAGTAATTACCACACCTCTTTTTTCGCCCTTATTCAATGCTATAAAATCCTATGCTTAACTATGGTTGAAAAATTTGCTCCTACTTACTGCTTTATCATAGAAACATTCTACTCAGAACGTTACTATGATTATCTCAACTTTAGCAGTATAATCCTCCCGTATCATCAGTCTACGTGAAAAATCAGGCCTCCCTCATATTATTACATACTAGATCAACACGTGAAAAATCACGCGTTTTACTAAATTTTTCATTTTAACTGGCCAGTGGACGCGGGCTTTGCGAAAGAGTTTGCCCATTGATGGATGTGCCTTTGGTATCCACAATATAATGCTTATAATACATGTATACCCTACGAAATTTCCTCTTATTTAAATCCGTAAGAGCGTCCATTATACAGGGTGCCCCATAAGTAAGGTACCTTTTCAAAACTATTTTCAAGAAAATCACAATTCCGAAAACAAAAACTCAATTTCCAAAATCTTTGGCCTTATACTAAGTGGTAGCCAGGTTACTGGTCAAACTAACTTAAAACATATCTTTCCGCATTATCAATTAAAAATATCAAAGCATCATGATGAATTTCAACAGAAAAAGGTCCAAAGAAAATTTCTATTTGTATAAATACCCCGATTGTGTATTTTGGATAAAATAATACAAGTGAAAGAGAATTGAATTGCCATAGAAAAATAATGCAATAGAATGATTTCTTGCATTTCTTGAGCTTTATCCTTGTTGCTATCAAAGCTATCGATTAGAAGAGTGTGACACACGGACAGACGGACGGACGGACGCGGTTCGTATTATAGTATAGATTATACCACCTACTAAATTTTCGAAACTAAGTACCGGCCGTATTCAAACTGCATCACATCTGGTGACACCTGAAAACATCAACGTCAAAGATGAGCAGGAGAAAAAGGCCAATGCTCACTAAAATTTCTTGGAGAGAGATGAATTCTCGCGAATATTCAATAGCCTACCTATAAACTTTGTTCATTCTTGACCTACACTTCATCATCCTATATTGAAAATTCTTACATTTTACTGACCGCTATAAAATCTTCAGAAACTCGATATCAGCCCATAAACTCGTAACGGCGTTCATGGACCATAGTGTAGAAGTTTTATTTTGTTGTACACTAATGACTTCAAAAACAAATGTGATTTTGGTTACTATTAGCAAAGAGACATGATCAATGATCATACACCTCATTCACTACATATCCCAAATAATTCTTGGGTTTTTATAACAGATTTTACGACGCCCTGTGTCCCTCACTTAATCCTGTAGCGGCCTTATTTGAACAACCGAATAAATTAGGAAAATATTCACTGGTTCAATTAATCTATTTTCACACAGGCAGATTAAATACGCTGAGCACTTGGTTGGGTTCCCAGATATGGTAAAAATGTTGCAAATGAGCTGGAGCATTCAATGCTCATGAAACATTTCAAGACGCTAAGACTGCCCTTATCGAAGTAACGCATCCTGACTTGCAATGCCTGGCTGAGCGTGCAGCAACCGCATTATGCAGTAGTAGTAGAGCTAAAAGATTACTCAGAAAAGTACCCTCCTCCAGAAAAGTCCGAAAGAGAGGAGCGTTCTTCAGTCTATCTTAGGGCCTGAGAGCTCTTCTAGAATTGCAAAATTCCTTTACTGTTCTCGGAGGGTGTGCTGATTGTGTCTGACTTAATTTTTTTATAACTTCGAGATGTTTAAACTGTTTGTTATATCAGCTGTAATGGGCCGTGCTAATCGAGATGTTAAAAGTTCAGAACTCTTTTGATACAACTGGATTTTGGCTTTCATTTTGATGAACTCCTTGATTTTGCGGAGACAGTGGTGAAGCCCTCATTATCTTAATAGTCAAATATTGAATCGTAGGGGGTACAAAAGTAAATCTAGTCGATCGTGAAAATGAATTGAGATTAGCTTACACTAAACTGATAAACTTATAGCGTGTGGAAGAATGACAGTATCAAACTACAAGCATTATTCAGTCCCCAGTGCAGTTCAGATATATTGACTGAAATACTATACATAGCAAAGTTAAAATTATACTGTATTACTACAAGCTTTACGTTGCCCTCGCCATAATTTCTAAAAGCATTTTCAATTTAATTATAGATTGTTTAGATCGACGTCCATAATAATTTCCTTGTATTATAATTTATTTTTATTAAAATATCCAATACCTTACTCTCGATTTGTAGTTGTTTAAACAAGTGGTGAAGTAGATGACTATACTGCACAAAAATAAAAAATAAAAAACTGTCGTATATTCGGAAACTAATAGAGAACTAATGACCTAAATGCCAGTGCTGCCCCCTAGCGCCGTGTACAGTACATTCATTAGGGCAGTGATTGTCGTGAGTTGGTGACCGATGCTCGGTTCCTTGCGTGTTCTTTTCCGGAAGTGGTAGCCATTAGCCGGTGGTGTGTCGTAGCCGGTTCCCTTCAGTTAAGCTGGGTGTGTGGCTCTTCAAGAACTCCAGTTGTTATAAGGATTGTGCCACATAAATTGTATTTATTTTAAATGTTGGTTTTCTGGAAATGATAATGAGATTCGTCGTTGTTTCTTGCGGTATTTAAATTAATTTCGTTGAGCTCTAATTTTTTTGCAAAGTGGCTACCGATGCATCAGGAAATTTTGTGAAACCAATTGCCATTGAAGGTAACACGATAATATGGTTGGAAACTATTTCCATGGTTACTGAGTTTTGGAAGGGAACAGGTTTAGCTAGTTTTATTCCAGTATATTTGGAGTGAAATAGATCAGGCAAATTGAGTTATGAAATTACAGAAAGTGGACAGAAGAACCTGCTGACGGTTTTGCTAGCGAAGCTTATCGTGTGGCAGGCATGGTTGGATAAGTTGAGGGAGCAAGATTTGAAAAACGCGAAAAGTTTGCATTCGGGAATAATTTCTCGGTTCATATTGAGGTTTCTTTTCAGCAATTACCAAATGTATTCATATAGAAGCATGCTAATAAGGCGAATGTATTATAATCTTGTCAATCAAAAAGCGAGGCGGAGTAGTAAATGTGACTGATAAATGTGAAATTAATAAGACTCTAGTAAAGCTAGAGCTAGTCAGCTTAAGGGAGGATGTGTTCGATTTAGTGGTCCACACATAATTAGACTCTAAGAAACAAACGGTGAGGTGTTTCAAATATGCTCAAGCGGGTCATGTCGCTAGTAGGTATCAGAAACAAAACTCACGGAAACTGGTAATAGGTAACTTATGCTCCAGTAGTTATCCTACAGATGTGGTCACCTGCCAGCTGTTAGCGTGTTAATTCATAATGAACCCGCACAAGCATTTGTAGGTACGAGTTGTACATATAGTCGTGTAGTTGTATAAATACAGTCGTGTAGTTGTATAAATTCAGTCATGCAGTTGTAGTTGTATAAATACAGTCGTGCAGTTGTAAAAATACAGTCGTGCAGTTGTACAGATACAGTCGTACAGTTGTACAGATACAGTCGTGCAGTTGTACAAATACAGTCGTGCAGTTGTACAAATACAGTCGTGCAGTTGTTAAACTACAGTCGTGCAGTTGTACAACTACAGTCGTCCATGCGACTGCGATGAATGTCAACACTTATGAACACCGGGTTAGGTGTACGAGTGCAAATTGTTTGAAACAGAATTGTGGTAGTAACTCTTTGATTTATGACAACCATGGTGTGTAATCATTTGGTTCACGATTTAGATTAGCCTGAGGAAGTATTTTTGTTCATTAATTAGGCTTATATTCCTGGAAAGGTTAGTTTTTTTCAATGGAAGCTGTGTCGGTTTTTTAGCGTTTCCTGTTGTTACCTGGCTGGTATAAATCTTTACTTTGTCCACATAGTCAGTAGAAGACTCTGAAAAAATTTTACAGAACCAAATCTAAGGAGCCTGCCGGTGGGTCAGTTCGTAGGAAATGTGTTAAACGAGCGGTACAACGGGTGACTACATATGCAAGTGCACGTGTGCTCGTGTTTCTATACATATACGTGACTGTTGTCGTTAGATAAATCTTGTTCCAGCTTAGCACAACGATAATGTTATCTAAGGCAAGAATTCAGTAGTTTTTTCAGATGCAATGGTATTGATTTCAATTAGCACGCTTTTGTAAAAACCAGTAGCGAAGGCTTCAGGCCGTGAGTTATAAGTACGGGAAGAATGGACATATTGATTGGCGCTGCAGTCAATAAGTTAGGAGTTCGAAAAAGCGTTAACGGGGAAACTAGAAGGCCAACAAATTGCAGAGGGAAGTAAGTGCAGCTGTGGTCAATAGTGGTTGCTCTGCTTCAATTATGAAGCCTCCCTGCACTGTGCATTTAGCAGGTAGCAATTATGAAGCCTTCCTGCTCTGTGCATTTAGCAGGTAACAGATGTTGAAGCATTAGGCGGTTGAGCTGAGTCGAGTGATGGCTGGAGGTCGAGGCTGTGACGAGTTGCCTGCTTTTGAGGGCTATGAATGAGTGGTTGTGATTAATTAGTGACTAGAAGGAAGGTGTCCAATTTCTGAAGTGTAGAAAACAACTGGCATTGATGTCTGATTATGTTGAAAAATAAATTGTTTCCGCTATTCGTTAATTTAATTGTGTATTGGCATTTTTATTAACTGGTGGATTTTTGTTTCACTTTCATGGCAATTGTATTCCAATAACGTTTGTTGAATGATTGATACATCATGATCTTGAGATAATACAGGTATTTAGTGTATTCATAATCATCATCCGCGATTGTCATTCCGATCGTGATTGTCATCAGGTGATGACGGGTGCCTGGTTGGGCTCAAGTTTTCTGTGTCGTTAATGATCGTTGGTGTCTCTGTCATAGTTGCTTGCTCTGAGTCATGGAGGGCGTGTGGTTCTTAAAGTGGTCAAATTTTTGCAAGCTTAGAGGGCACATCAAGAGTGAACACATTTCAATCATCTGCCCTTTCTTGAGACAGAGATAAACCTCGTTGTTATTTGTTGCATTGCCTAGATTTACTGAATTAAACTGCCAAATTGCAGGAAGAGCGTGCTGTTTCCATATTATAACTCGGCGCAAACAATGACAATTCTAAAACAGTGATTTACATGTGTCGCCATAGAAAAATATATCAGCTAAACGAATACAAAATTGCTAATAAAGAAAATGTAACTTTTGCAATTTACAAGTCAACCGTACTGTCCAACCGCACATTCAAGTTTAGGAACATACGAGGTAACGTGAGACAAATGTATTATAGAAAGAATAAGGCAACAGGAACGACCGGTTTGGTTCATTCTTGGGCTGCAACCCAAGTCCCGTGCCGTCTAGCGTAAAGGCATCAATCATGCACATGCCCCTCAACATGCATAACTATTTCAATCACGTGCGTACACCTTAATCAATTACAAATACTTCAGTCGCGTAAACATACTGCAAACATACATACACAGGCGCAAAGTTAAGAATGATATGGAACTTGTACTTTACAAAATTGGAGGGTTCCTTTCCCAAAATTTATCGAGACAATTTTTGAACTTGATATGTCATATATATGTGTATATATGTGTTTATATATATATATAATGTGTGTACATGTATAATTCCAAGTCTTCACAGCGAATTTTAAATCAGAAGTTCTGTAAATTGAAAGCTATTGCAATGTTAGACGTAGATCAATAGTTAAGTGTGGCTTGTGTACCAACTTTAGACTCCATTGTCATTTTTTCCTGTTAATGTTGGCCCATTCACATCATGAACAGAATTGATGTTTCAAAACCTATGTCATTGTTCTCTGATTTGAGTTTTCAGGTACCCAACTATGACTTGCGTAATTGATCCTCATCAATAATATGGCTTCTTGTTACATGATATACATTTCTCTGGATTGCAATAATTCGACATAATGGGGATCAGGATTCTGACTTATGTTTCTAATGTATCTACTGTTGAAATGTTTCAGTTGCTAACCGTTTTTTTCGCTCTTTTCAATCTATAATGACTGAAGAGATGATAAAAATTGCTGCAGAGATATTTGCTTAAGTGGAGAGTACATGAGTATGTGGTAACAGTGATGGCAATTGTCTGAGACATCCTGTTCACATATTTGTCAGTATGTAACTCATGAGTTGATTCCCTGGACCAAAGAAAATTTTCTGCCCAGAGGGAGCTTTGATTGCAAGCTAATCGCGATGGAAGCACTTCTCAAAATGGCAAGTTAAGCAGAATTAATAAAGAGAACTATCGTACGATAAAAAGTTTGTTGATCTTGCAATTAAATGAGTATTTACACTCGTGTTGATTATCGTAGATTTGTGTAGAATAAAATATATTAGTGTTCTGAACTTGTATCAAAGAAGTGTTCCATAACAGACCATCATAGAGCTACTGATGTGTTACTATTGTAATTCCATTGATGATTTGCTTCTCAGTCCTAGTTCATGTCTAGAGTTTAAATAGATTTTATTTCTCAAGAATTTCTTTTATGTGGATCAGTGTAATTTTAATTAAATTACCTCAGTGTACTACTGATTTAGTAATTTTCACTAAGCTCTTTTAGTATTATTAAAATTGTTTTGAGCATGTTAGAGATAGAAACATATTAGTCCTCGTTGGGCTAGGAAATTCGTCGTCGGCACCTGATATGTAACTCCCCTGAGGATTTCCTTTTATTAATATGGTGTTGGTCGAGAATAAATATATATTTGCCAAAATATTTTTCGTCTAACGTTGCTTCAATTGGACTCCAATTTAGCTATTTACAAAAAGTCAATTTTTCCACCCTAAAAACGAGATTTTCATCTGCAAAGGTAATTGCTGAGTTTTGTAAGCAAGAGGCTTGGCGCCTGGGAAATTGTGGCAGATCTTTACGTCTGTTTCAATTCCTCTGTTTAAGTAATGGGCGGACCACTCAAGCAATTAAAGTTTATTCATAATTATACATACAAGGAGTTTTACAAATGGCCTACGACGACATACTTATTTTCAAGACTATACTTATGATACGCGCGCGTGGAATGTTTGAAATATTTGTGCAGCGTTTGTCATATGTCTGATGATTCTGAGTCTGTTGTTTCGTTTGTCTGCAAGAACGTTATCAAAACCAATAAAATGAACAACTGAACATGACTTAGTGGTTGCTATGGAATCTGCCATCCAACCATTAGAAACTATGTGCTATAGTATTTAGCGAACTTACACCTGTAGAGTACGTTTTTTTATTTTACTCAATTTTGAAATTGGGATGAAACGCAGGAAGAGCAATCCCCGTAAGAGCTAGAGGAAAATTGCGCATGAGCTTTTTAATTCCAAATCATCAATGTGCAGAATTCGCGTGCAGAAATAGTTATCTGTAATCAAAAAGCAATCAAGTTGGGTAATTTTATGTACTCGTGAAAACAGCCCTCGGAGGAGTCCTCAGGTCTGATGAAATCTATACTGTGGAAACCGTGACAATTAATCAATCGATGGTTTTCTACACGTACTGATGTAGGCTTATCGGAAGCAGCCGGTCCAGTTTTGAGTTCAGTAACCTCTGGAGACATAATGAAGGCAGCAGTTACTTGTGTTTGGTTAAAGTCCAGTCCGACCTGCCTTGAGGAGTGTGCAGGAGGACATTCACATTTACGTTAAAGGGTTGAAAGAAAAAATTTGACTCGGATTGCAGAAATCATTTGGAATCCACTATTCATTTACTCAAAACTGTGCTCCTGCTTGCACTTCCAACTAGAAATAGAAGCGAGGTTAAGAGTATTTGAGTGTTCTTGAAAATATAACGCTAGTCCTTCCTGAAGTCCAGAAATCAATCCAATAACCTTTGTAATTCACTTAATCATAAAGAGTGATGTATCAATGAAGAGTACTCGATTTCAGCTACCATGAAATAAACTCACATTGGTTCAGAAATCAATTTTTGTGAGAAGTTAGTGAGGCGTCTGTCACGCAGTAGCTACCACTCTCAAGCCTATGGTAAATGCAGGACGAAATCATCTTGAATATAATTGCTGTTCTAAATCCACAATGCATGACGTACCCCAAGCATCGAATTTAGTACCCCTCTTACCTTAAATAATTTTTAAATTCTACAAAATTTTAAAACTATTTTATGCGATACCCTTAATTTTGAGTATGATTATTATAGTTATTTTCAGAAGATTACGGAAATGTACGCCCTATTGCAACTTTCAACAGCTTGTGCAGCCCATATTTCTCTTTTTATGATTGACTACGTATTGAGATGAAACAAGCAAAATCGACGAGGCAAGGATAATAATCATTTTAATCATTATCTAATATTTCTGTAGATCTATATTTGATTTGAGCAGCGCTGTTCAAAAAATTGTCAGATCGCCTCAATGATTGTTTTTAATTCAAAGCGAACATTTGAAAGACCCGAGACCCTTTAAATCTATGAAAAAAGCACCACCCTACGCATAGTCATGAGTATATGCGTATTTCAAGTTCTCGGGCTTGTGTATAACTCGTCAAAAACAAATATGATAGAAACTGTTTTCTGTGAGGAACTATTTTTATTTGCATAAGCGACTCTCATGACTAGGTGTAAAATGGCAGTGTATACCGAAATTGAAGAGTTTTCCTTCTATAGGAAAAATATAGTTTTTACTTTCTCCTGGGGAAAACACTCTACATACAACACAAGAAACGATGTGCCTGGGATCTAACATAATATGGCGAAAGCTGATAAAAAAGAAATCGGACCCAGGTAGTGTATTTTTGAGCTCCTCTCTCAGGACCCAAGCGTGCCGCCGTCCTCTCTGGTGTACAACAACGCAGGGGTGGCGGCCAGCGCCTCGGAGGCCTGGGCCACTGACGGGTATTGCGCCTCCGAGTGCTCCAGCCTCTTCACCTACATCGGCTTAACGATTATCAGTAAACTGATAGGCGCCAGCGGCAGGGTGGGCGGTACCTTGGTATTTCTACGGTAAGTGCAAAATAAAATGGTATAGTTTCCGTAGGCATACTATGTATGGTGGAGGGCAAACACAATGTCATTTCAGTGAGTTCGAGGTAGTACAGGATTCGTACGGTGAGTAAGGAGCACAATAACCCTGTTGCGAGGTCCTTTTCTGCAGATGAGGACGGGCACCCACGATGTTCTCTGAGGAGGATATTGGTAGTGTCTCGAAGGGAGAGAAATACTAAAGTGTATAGCCTGTGAGTAGTAACGGCCATTTCGCTATGGTGTTACGGTGGGAATTTCGAATGTTTTTCCTACAGTAAGGAATATATTTTATTACGAATTTTAAAAAGTAGAAAATGGTTCGGTAGGTGCGTTCTTGAGGTGCATCCTACGTTAGACAACTAGGTAGATTGCCGAGCCTATCCTATAGTCACGATGTGCAGATCATCACAAACAAGAAATGTTTAACTGTAGACGAGTCGGCAGTGCTTCCTGCGAATGGTCTGATACAATATGGACAGAGCCAAAGTTTATTTATTCTATGAGGCAAATATTGTGGCATTTTTGCATCAAGCCATTTCGATGAAAGTATTACCAATGGAATGAAGCTCCATTGTATTCAAAGTCTTTTAAATATTTCCTCTATGGGAACATGAATAATGTATTTCAATAGTGCAAAACATAGACGTATAGTGGAAGCTACAGTCAATTATAATTAGAACAGTGGATGGAAGACAATATTTCTTTGCAAATACTGCGCAAGAAGCTCAACGGCTTATTCGCCTTGCACAGGCATAGCTTATTTCTCCCTAGCTTATTTCTTATTATATTGGACTGCAAAGAACTTTGTAAATGTTATTTCTACTGGTCAGTTTGATAATTTTTTTGAAGTACTGGGAAATCTACCGTCATATATCAAAGCTGTAATTATTTCATCTATGATACTTCTGTAATCATTATTTTTAGCTTTCTGATGAAAATGAAATCTAAATATTTGTGATATACTTCATTCACTTATTAAAAAAGCATATAGACTTCTTGTGTTTATAAGTTTAGTTTTCAATTTATCATTCTTTAATTTTGCTCTATATGCTAGTTTTCGTTGAAGTCAAAAGTATGTGTACTTAAAAACCATTGAAATTATTTTATCTAATTTCATGATGGCTCATTCTGAAACTGGTAACTGCGCTCATAACATGGACTACAAAATCACCCTAGAAGTATGAAGTCATAAGTCTTTATCTGTTGCTTTACAATCTCTCAGATGATAAGTTACGCACGTTACTTTTTATCGTGAATTTTTTTCTTGCAGATCACTGAATGAAGAAGATAGAGCTCTGGCACTGGGTATCATGACAGTCTTCTTCAGCATGTTTGCCTTCATACCTGGTCCTATTATAATGGGGGCTATAGTAGGTGAGTGGCAGGTCATGTAGGGGCTGTAGTAGGCGAGTGGCAGGTCATGTAGGGGCTGTAGTAGGCGAGTGGCAGGTCATGTAGGGGCTGTAGTAGGCGAGTGGCAGGTCATGTAGGGGCTGTAGTAGGCGAGTGGCAGGTCATGTAAGGGTGTCATGTGCTTTGTTAATTAAGCAGATAACCCGTAGCAGACAACTTATGTGAACATTCATCCTACAAACTAAGGTCAACAGCATTATGATCTGTAAATTGGAAATAATTAGGTTGTGATGACATTTACTCATTTTACATTTGGTGCCGTCAATGGTATGCTACCCTCTATTTTAAGTATGTGAATGAGAAGTTGTGGAACGTGAGTTATCAATCATATACTCAACACGTACGCTTAGCTTGGTGTTAAGAGCACTTATGAACAAACTATGCATAAACGGTTGCGTGTACAGGATGGCGCATAAGTAACTCCCTTTTAAAGAAATGTTAGAGAAGAAGGTAAAAAGGTAAAGACATCAGGATAACTGTAAACGATAGAGAAAATCGACGTTTGATTCATATTCAAGTATGGAACATAATATCCTTTAGCTGATACCCGTTATTGTTCAAGCAAAAATTGTCTTTTACTGACGCATAAAATTACTGTACTCAGTATCTCTAATTATTCAATTAATTTCCTGAATAATTTTGAGCTCTAGTTCCTGTAAGGTATCGGACTTTTCAATATAAACTTTTCACTTCAAATAACCCCAGAGAAAAAATAAAGTGGATGTAGATCTGGATATCTGGGTGGCCTCAGTACGTCACAACAGCGTGAAATTATTCGATGTCGAAATATTTATTTCAGAATTGCATTGGCTCCCGTGTTGTATGAGAGTTAGCTCCATTTTGTTGAAACCAGATATTTTCCGTGTTCATGTCTTTCACCTTACGTTATAAATATGTTCGAATCGTAAGTCTATATCGGTTCCAACATACAGTACATCAGTTTTACTATTGTCCCCTTTCAAATCTAAAGGGTCATGAAAGAGTATACTTTTTACCTCCACAACGATATAACTAAAAACCGAACATACAGTATTGTTTTAATATATGTAGATTCTGCGTGCTTGGTGTGGGACACCAAATGCGGAGAGCAGGGCAACTGTTGGCTGTACGACGCTGACAAGTTCAGGCTCCTCATGCATCTCGTCACAGGAAGTAAGGTTTTTTTTTCTATAGCTCATCCTATTTATTAATACTCATAAAAAATTCCTAACCAGGAACTTTTGTTTATAAGTTAATAAGCATACAATGTTCGTTTGTGAATATTTACGTAGGTTGAGCTCATAAAACAAAAAAACTAGGGTGATTCTAAATTATTTAAAGTGCATATTTGCACGTTTCTGATGTATTAAAACATTTTTTGAAGCTGTGACATATTCATACTACTATAGATTACATACTATTGGATTTAGCTTTGCAAAACCTGCTTCTCTTCTAACATATGGAACAAATCAGGAGTCTGCACATACATTCGATATTTATTGAGTAATCTTGCCCCTTTCCTTGCTGATACGTAATGCAGGTAAAAGCAGATTGAATAAGTGTTGAACAAGTTATAGTACTATATTTGTAACACTTGAGGAAAATAGGTGATCATACGAGTAATAAAGATTAATAAAATACCATTAATTTCATTGATGTGACTTATCAAAATAGAAATTCGCCTACGCATTTATTTGTATCTAGGACTTTACTTTTAATAATATCTTTTGCTACAGGAGTGTTTTAAAGTCTTGCAAAGATCGACAGATACTTTCTTCCATTCTTCTTTCTAATTTTTCGTAGTTCACGAACATTTCTTGAATTCGTTCTTAGATTTTTCATTCAAAATCTCTCATATATTCTCTATGGGATTCATGTCTGAGCTTTGAGCAGGCCAGTCCATTGAAGTAATATTCTTCTTGGATGGAAATGTATTGACAGATTTTGCTGTGACACGGAGCGTTATCCTGTATAAATACAGCTGGTTGGTTAACTGCAGTTCCCAGGCTAGGTAAAACATGGTTCATAAGTAATTCCGCTAAAAAAGTAGCAGACTTAAAAATAATCTGTTTTTGCTATTATAAATTGATATTTCCCATTACTGTGAGGGAAATCCTCAGTACGAATTACGTTATCAATTTTCGGCGGTACTTTCTACCTTATTGGATTATTAATTTTTTCTTAATTTTCAAGATGCTTTCGTCTAACACTATCCAAAGATGGTTTTATGTGCTACATTTTTTTTCTTTTGCAGGTTTAATGCTGCTGTCCATTGTGGGCGACATCGTCGTGTTCATTTACAGTAAAGACTTGGAACTTTACAAGGACCCTGAAGAAATTGTGGAAATGAACGCAACTAAAGAGAAGGCGAACCAGAATCTTGTCATCCATAACAATGATAAACCTAAATAAAAGTAATCAAGTTTGAATACATTATGTAAGGTGTGATGTTATAATCTTATATTAAACTTTTGTTTACGATGAGGAAGTCTCGTTATCCTCAAGTACCGGTATAATGTAAAATATGGTTCAAACAATACTTGTACCTTTAACAATCAAGATGTTACTCTTGGCACCTAAAATGAGAGCAAGGAATAAAAATTCCTCAAAAGATAATGAACAAGAGAACACCAGCATCCCTACTCGTGTGATGCAAAATTCCTACATGTCCCGCGAGGAACACGCAGTTGTAAGTACGTTTAGTACAACAATATTATTACAGTAGGACATACAAGTATAAATACTTAAACATGCATTTCACGATATGCTTTTAGTCTACCGAATGACACTTCACTAATTAGTTGGAAGACTTGGGATAAAATCAACACAGTGTGTGTATTTGAAACTCTTGTTAATTTACTTTTCGAACGAGCTTACTCACATTACCCTGCTATTTCCAATTGCTCCTGCGTAATCAGGAAGAATAAAGATGTTTATCCATGGTTAACACGTTTGTTGCGATGCGACCCTTCTTTTCAGATCCTTCTAGTGACTATGCGTACAGAGTGAAGTTTTACACCAATCAGGCAATCGCAACAAACGTGTTAAAGTATTGAATTTCACAACACTTAAATGGAAATCACTGTAATATTACATTGACATTGCTTTAGCATTATCCGTTTGTTTACATAAAAAATATCATAGAAACACGATCGTTCAAAATTTCTATGTTCCAATACATAAAGATTAGTAATCATTGACAATGTAATTAAAAGAAATATCTAGTGCATTTCGTTTAAAATCTGCAATCAGCGCTTTAGACGATAATATTTTTTCACTAGATATCGTAAAGTTAAAAAATAATTGGAGACCAGATGAATTGGGAGTTCTTCGGAATATAGCGTTCGTAGTCTTCTCGAATAGATTTTGCTTACATAAAATAAAGACTTTGCAACTAAGAAAAACGAGAAAGCACAAAATATAATCAAAATGTAACGTCTATGGCCGGTACAGTCTTCACCGCCAGCGAACACAGCGTCATCAAAAAACTAACCATACAAAACTACGAGGCCATGACGGCATCTCTTGCTACGGCCGTCTTCACGGTAAGCAAAATTAGCGTAACTAGCAGCGGTGAGTTTGGTAGGAAGACCAACAGCTGCCGTCAGTAATCAAGGGCTGTGCACATGACCTCAAGAAGAGAACAGTAACCCTACACATTGTTTTCCTAGCGTCTCGCCCTCAAAATGCGAGGAATAACAATCCTCTGCATTCATCCTGAAGGAAGCACTTTCAACAAATGGTTTCAGTATGAATAATAGTATC
The DNA here is from genome assembly GCA_006783055.1 of Trinorchestia longiramus. Taxonomy (NCBI): domain Eukaryota; kingdom Metazoa; phylum Arthropoda; class Malacostraca; order Amphipoda; family Talitridae; genus Trinorchestia; species Trinorchestia longiramus. The sequence continues at coordinate 267,407 of VCRD01000039.1, read as the reverse complement.
TTCATAGTTCGTAAAATGAAGGAAACGAAAAATTTGCATTAAGATACACATGCATCATGAGACATTCTAGAAAGCGCATGATAAAAACACGAATCATAGCACCTTATTGAGAGATGCACAGGCACGCACGGCAGGGTCGTAACAAGGCCGTTCGTTTCTTCTTTAGGAAACTCGTAGGAATAAAAGCACGAATCAAAAGTACAGGCCGAGCAAACAAATGAAAGCATAAGTTAAGAGAAATAATCATAACAATACCCGCACAAAGGAATGATACATAACTATTAATTAATAAAGTATTAATGAAAATGAAATCATTAAATTAAAAGGCTGAAATTGAATAAAAATTACAGCTCTGATTCTTTATATTGTATAATTGCTACAAAATGTTGTGAAACTTGTTGTTTCACCTACACAGAAAATTTTGCTTTTTTCCCTTGGTTTCGTACAATCAGGAAAACATAGCCCCTGAAGTTGATAGCAGATAGTAGGTAACTGAAAGTTCAATTTGGACGCTAAGTAGCTCACAAAATTACTCTATGCCAAAATTGTCCAGAGTTTCGTAGATAATTCTCACCGACTTCTGCAAATTCGGTTTTCATTGTTATTGCAGTCATCCAGATGTTCGGGCAGGAACGTCGGATTACGGAGATTAAAATGTTTTCTAGTTGGAATATTAAAGCATGCCTTCGCATGTTTATTTACGGAATAAACCATTTGCGATTTCTAAACAAACCAGTTGTCATTCCAACATTTTGAAATAAAGACGACAGTTTGGTAAAGAGCAGCAATACTAAAAATGATTTTTCCGATTTACCCTTATAAGTCTTGTTCACCCAACAAAAACACTTTTACAACTGGGGACAATACGTATCCGGTTCCTGTAAATTTATCCTTCAATATGATGTTAAATGAGGCTTTTTACGAGAAATTATGTCCAAGCCTAAAGTAACAAAGAGGCCTGAAACTTCTCTCATATCCGAGTGAGTTGAATATGTTATGCTTGAAGTTTGACTACATCTAATAAACCGTTGACAGTCTTCCCTACCTCACGTGTAGGAGGCAGCACTGACGGCAGCGTGTGAGAATGATGCAGAGATCTTCTTTCAATCAGGAAGTTCGGCTGCTATTTGGAAGCTGCAAACTTCAATAGTGGGGATCCCAAGCATTGCTCATCAGTCTACAGCAGAAAATCTGAAGTTGGATCTCAAAAAATGTCTTTATGAGTGATATTCTCCCCACTGGACAGCAATTCCTGTACAGCCAACACTGGATTGCATAATCACATCATTACAGCAATGACACCACCATGATCACAGCACTACAGTAATGACACCATGATCATAGCATTACAACAATGACACCACCATGATCACAGCACTACAGTAATGACACCATGATCATAGCATTACAACAATGACACCACCACAATCACAGCACTATAGGAACGACACTACCAAGATCACAACACTACACCAATGACACTACCATGATCAGAGCACTACACCAATCACTCTACCATGATCAGAGCACTACACCAATGACACAACCACGCTCACAGCAACATTATGCATCAACAGGACCATTGCACAAATGTCTAAACAACACTAACGTTAACGCCTCTTCTAGCAACAATGCCACTTCCAGCACTTGAGAAATGCTAGTAGCAATAACAGCATTATTCATATAACAGCTCAACATTAATACCTGCATCGTAGCAACTCAAAGTGTCTATGACTGCCAGCTTTGAGAGCGAGAGCCTCACCATCACTTTTACATGAGCTACAGTTAGTCGCTTCGTCAGAGCTCGCTGCAGAGGGCACATGAGTTCTAAACCGAGATTAAAAAGCAAATTTATCAAGACTACTCCCTCCCAAACGAGAGACTTTGTCAAGATTTCCTGCTCTCACATGCACAGAGCAATACTACACAGAAATGGATTCATACTTCTTCGTCTGCATGCTCTCGGGACATTTGTGGCTAAGTATTTACTTCGTCACTGTTGTTCCAGAGCTGGTGAAAGAGAGAGTACACTTGAAACGCCTAGTAACTGCATTGTTATTCCTTGTGTGTGGCATGTAAACGTTCTGAAGCTTCATCTACACTACCACATTGAACTAAAAGTAAACGATAATGGTGCAGACATTGTTTCCTTGACATTTCTATCAGAAGTTTTAATCATAAGCACAAGCGTCTTTAAATTATAACCATTTCTCCTGCTAGATGTTTATTAAAGCTTAAATTGCCATGGAATATCAGTTCAGCAAAGCAAAACAAGCTATTTGATATAATAAAACTTTATAAAATCCGTAGAAATTCCGCGGTTTACATTTGATTAATTTGAAGTTAATATAAAGATGAATGTATTAAAGATTTATTACGAATTATTGCGTTTTAATGAATATTTTCCATGAATATATGCAGAACTTTCATCCTGTATTTTATCTACCGATAAATGACCTAGATAGTACTCGTAGAAATTCAATGGTTTAAATGAGATCAAATTAAAGATATATGAAATGAAATATATTTTTCAGTTCTACCCGTGGTACCACCACAACCTGAATATTTTTCATGAATGTATACGGAACTTCCATTCTGTACCCTATCTACCGATAACATGGCCGTGTAGAAGAAGGCTAATCATGGGGAAACAATGGCATATTTTATGGTAATCCGGCGAATTGTTATTCACAAAACAATGCTTATAATGCATGTATACCCGTTCTGATTTCAGTTAAATAATTTTTCTTCAGTAATAAATAAGAAAAATAGGACGGACTCATACAGATAGAAACACACTGTATTCTATAAATAAATAGACGGAGCTTCATCAAGTTTAAAGAAATTTCGAATTTTTTAGTGAAAAAATATCATAAGGTTATAGCCTACCGGTTTTTCCAAAAATTATACGGAAAATCCCTTTCATTTATTAGCACAAAAACTGATTAAAAGTATATTATGAAACACGTTAGGGGAGAGATTTTCGTTTGAAACGGTTAAAAACACACCATATTTCAATTTACCGTTAATCAACAAAAGTTTTGAATTCAGCTAGCAAAAAATAATAATTAATTGTGCAAAAACTAGTGTGTTTTTCGTAATCTACGTACAAATATTTGCGTATAGACGGAGTTTCGAATTCAGAGCTATTTCGAACTTCAGTGAAAAAATATCAAATATCCTAGATTTACATAAAAAATCACTGTTTGTATTAGCACAAAAACTGCTTAGAAATGCATCCGAGATTTTCTTTTGAGACGGTTAGGAACGCCACAAGTTTTAATTTACCTCTTTACCAATAAAAGTTTTGGACTTGTTAGCAAAAAATCATAGACAGCTGTGCAAAAACCGATGTGTTTCTCGTGATCTGCGAATGAATATTTACATATGAGGTAGATCCCTTGAAAATTCCACCGTTTTGATTTCACTACTTTGAAATTCTTATAAAGACGAATGTATTAAAGATTTCCGACGAGTGATTGTGTATCAACTGAATATTTTTCATGAATATACACAGAACTTCCATTCTATATCTTATGTACTGATTACATGATCCTGTAGGTGAAAAAGACTAATAGTGCAAAACATTGTATATTTTCTAGTAATCCGGCGCCTTTGGTGTCCACAGTACATATAATCCCACTATATAATAATACACAGTATTATTAATACTGTAGAAGGGGAATGTGCCGCATCATCCACAAATATGTTTTTGAATGCAAATTGAATATGAAAAATTCATGAGAACAATGGAAGAAACACCAGCAGGAAAGAAACGCAGACTAGCACGCGAGAGGAAAAGAAGGCAAAGACCTCACCAAAGTACCAGTGATACGGCCAGTGTTCCAGCCATGGATGCTAAGCTCAAGAGGAGAGCTATCTCTCAAGAAAACTTACCAAGAATACGAAGCAAGGATGGACCGTGATCGTGGGAAAAAACGTCGTAAGAGGCAAACTTCGTCGAAAGAAAGTAGTAAAGAAAGAAGAAAAACGGATGGTGCAAGAAAAGCTGAAGCATGCGCTGCGATGTCACAGGAAGAAATAGAAGAAAGGAAAAGATTAAAAAGGGAAAGGTTTGCGGTTAGGACAGCCACCATGTCACATGAAGACTTAAACGAAAGAAGAAGAAAGGTTTTTGTGGAAAGGACAACTAACAGGTCGCAAGAGGACTTGCACTAAAGGCGAAGAATTGAAGTTGTTGGAATTGTTGTTCATTGGCGAACACCACTGAAGTGTTATCACGGAATCTCTGCTGTCATTTTTCACGGCTGGGTACACTAGTCTACTTATTTAATCAACAATGTATCTCCATCTCTCTCTCTCTATCTGTGTGTGTCTGTCCCATTACTTCCTATCTATTACTGAAGAAAAATTATTGAACTGAAATCAAAACTGGTATGCATGTATTACAAGCATTGTATTGCACCGTCAGCTTGGTCGACTACCACCAGCTTGGTCGACTGGTACCACCAGCTTGGTCGACTGGTACCACCAGCTTGGTCGACTGGTGAGCGAATCTGCTTGCGAGCGGAAAGACCCGGGTTCGAATCCCGCTGCCGACATGGTTGACGCGGCTAGAAATACGGCATGGGACGTGGGTATATAAACGAATAGTTATCGAAGTAATTATCCGACCCAAGAATGGGCCAGAAGGTTCGTTCCTATAGCCTAATTCTATTCTATTCTATTGTGGATACCAAAAGCGCCGGATACCTACAAAATACTCCATTTTTTCTGTTATTAGCTTTCTTCTCCTACACGGCCATGTTATCGTTAAATATACTACAGAATGGAAGTTCTGTATATATTCATGAAAATTATTCAGATTATGATAATACCACGGGTAAAACTAAAATATGTGTTTTGTTTCACGCATATGCAGATCCTTAATTTTGTCACTTTTAAACCAAAGAATTTCAACGGGTACTATCTGAGCCGTGTTACCGGTAGATGTTACGGAATGAAAGTTTTGTATACATTAATGAAAAGCATTCATTTAAAACACAATACTTCGCCGTAAGTCTTTAATACATTTATTTTTAGAATAATTTTAAATTAGTCAAATCTAAATCGTGGAATTACTACAGGAACTGACTAGTATCGATACAAGCGAAACCTCAAAGCCGTGCTCGAATTGCAGCGATACATAAAGATAGAGTAGTTTGGTCGGCAAGCAGAGTCCTCCACACTTTATGGTCCGCAGAAATTTACACTCTAGTGTTCTATTTTGTATACATTACAAGAATAGATTAAAAGAACCAAACCTTTAAATCTTCAAACAATAAAAAATAAATTCGTAGAGTGCAACCAAGACTACTTAATAGTGGTGAAACACTCAGTCAACTCATCTCAGAGAATTTCACTCAAAATGTCAATCACTTTGAGCTTCAGCAGTAAGTTTCTGTTGAGCCAATGCGTTACAAGGGGCTGACAGGTTCGGTACCTTAACCAACTTATGTGGACTGTTTGTGTATCCCTTCTACACAGATTGATCTTTTGAAACAGAAAATGATGAAGTTATGCTTTCAAAACCTAAAAGCGGAGCTGGCCCTCCCTAACAACATTGCATCGACCAGGAAGTGAGAAACATACTATTCATCCCCCGCACCATCATCTAAAAACAATTTATTTCGATCCAATTCAAATTCAAAAACACAGATGACATAGAAGAACTCTGTTCGATTTTTGCTTTTCAGTAAACAAATAGTGAATCAATGAACCCTTTGGATACTGACTGTACTTCTAAGTACCACTACCAACCGTCGTATTTAGTGCAAGTGAAGTCCCAAGAATCAAAGAATTGCGTACGTTTCTTGTACAACATACACAGGTAGCGCACGCTATAATGAGCTGCTCCACAATTGACGTAAAGTTCAAAATAATACGAACTGATTTAGTATCAGTTGCTCCATACAGTTACTCACGGTCCCTGTTGATGCCGTGGCTCATAGAACTTCAATGGCGTTGGGAGATCTGCTCTTCTAGCGACTCAACTCTGATGCAGACCTGTGAAAGAGATTCTATAATGTGAACAGTTTCCAGTGGTAGAGTAGATTCTAAATGAGCAGCAACTTCTTTCCTGTCTTTCACATCTATTAGTTCACAGTTTTATAGAGTAAAGTGTACGGGCAGCAACCATCTTCGAGAACTAATCATTGAAGGTTGGTATAGAAATTAAAAACCGCTTCTACATACTGCACAAAAATGCAAGAGAAGCTAAACCAGCAGAAATGGAATTCTACTTTCAGTCTGTCCCTCATGCTGGGCAAGTTTGGCCACCCATTGTAAGCCATTACGGTTCAATACATATCATCGAAAATTGTTCTTTCTCCCCGTATAATTTTGATTTCAATGCTAAGTATAATTTCCTAAACACAGATTAGAAATCACAACTATCGATAGTTATTTTCTGAAATTACCTTATTTTGTACATATGCAAAGGAATATCATAGCAATAATCACAGTAGTACACGTTAGTGAATGTGAAGAAGCATCAATAGGTTGGGTTTACCATTCATTCATTCTTTACTGCATTTTACTGCAGCCAAAAACGTCTCCGTAATACCATTTCAAAACACAAAAAAAAACGGATAAGATTAAATATTCGCAAAATAAACAACCAGCAACACACCTACGTGTTAGACAGTTTCAAAAAAGAAAGGAATTGAAAATGGCAAATAGTCATTCATAAACCTAAGTGGAAGAGAAATAATCACGAATTTACCATCCAGTCAATCAATTGTAAAGGAAAGTTTGGTAAATTCAAACTTGTAAGTAATTATACCGTAAGGAAAGTTAATTTGTTAAATTTAATTTTATAATTTATACAAAACATGATAAAACCTGAGTAAAAATCCCTTCAAAATAGAATCAGACGTCAGATAAACGTGTCTGCAATATTCACCAATGACAGTCTTTTACGATGGATCGCCTATCGAAAAAAATTCACACACATAGTAAAGCAATTTGGTCTCAGAAATGCTGTTATATACTGTGCTGGGGAAACTTTTCCAGTCAAAGTGAGAGTGCAAAATACCTAAAATATGCAATGCCCTTCATTCGATGGAACGACTTGCAATAAAAATGATGTGTGCGAATGAAGCAAAATATATGGAATGAAACTAAAATTTAGTAAAATTGTGCATAGTAGACTCCAACCAGCTACACTTAGCGCGCGAAAAAAAAGTTCAGACATTTTAATACGGTAAGCGTTATCCCCAATGTTAGCATTGAATTACTTGGAGAACGGCAAAACAAGTTCTAACTCAACTGTGAACAAAAATTTATATGTCGAATCATCTGCCACCGCTCAAAGTCCCATAAGTCCCAGCTGTAACCTGACTTATGCAGTCCCAAAAACCAGACCGCCCCAAAACACAGGAATTATTATAAGCAATCAGAATAGGTAATGTATGTAGTCCATAACGCTCTTCTTCATAAGCCTTGCCTCAAGTTTTGGAATTATTAATAGGAAACATCGTTTCAACTATCACAGAAGTCAAGGCTTTACGTGCTATTTTGAATTATTATTCGTGATTGTGAACAGTACAATAATGAATCAAGAAGAGGATGTTCTGTTTTGGAAATATGCCGCTTAAGGTGAATTTTACATCGTTTTCAACAGCAACAGTATTTTATTTGCTCACCAACATCTTTAATGACATTGTTTTAGAGGCCAACAAAAAGATTTAACTGGCGTCGCTCTCACTCTTAACACAGCTCCGACGCTTCAGTACGGTGTGGAATTGAGTGCAATTAAATCATTAGTCAATTTTTTTCATAAAATAAGCAATATGTAATTCTCATATCGCAATGGTTTCTCGTATTTACATTTTTAGTTGTTTTTGTTATAAATTTGTTAAACTGTAAAGAGACTTTATGGACACCCATATCAAAATGCCATTTTTATTTTGCCGGTGGTTCAATTTTGCACCAACTTGCCTCGTGTTTTCAGACTCTACCAGCATTTACTCAAATTTTTTATTCTCCTTGTAGGCTGCGTTATTCACTCCCTCCAGTGAACATCGTTATATAAGAATGTTATCCCACTATTCATTAATTTTAACCATTTTTCCATTAAAATGAAAAGCTAACTTCCAAACTAAGTCAAGTGTAAATAAAAATAGTATAATATTTGGCTGGCACTAAAAGCATCTTCTTAGAAACTCTACAGACTGCTAAGATTAATGTTTGGTGCTGGTTCCTTTCATGACGAACGAAGCAACGAGACTTAGTTCCAAGCCTCATATTTTATTACTAAAGCACTGAATGGAAGCTTGCTCCTCACATTCACGAAAATAAGATCAGCCACGTATTCATTTTGCTCTCAGCGGCTTTTGAGCACAGTCTCTTACCTGTTTTTTACGTGGCCATCCAAAATCCTATACTGACAACCATGGTGATCAACCACGTTCAAAAAAATGGTTTCACTGAAAATAATGAGGCATCTAAAAGCCTACAAATTCATGGGAAACTCATTTTATCTCATTTAAAAGTCTCAAGACAACTGTCACTACCTCTGCAGGAAATTCCAAAACTGGAAGCCCCCCTCCACATCATCTGCAAAAAATCAAAGATTGCTTGCGAAGAGCCCGGAATATTCCAAACAAATTATTTGACTTTGGATGACAAACAAATATATTTCAATTATATGTAAAATTCCCTTCGCGTATAATCCTCAAAAATTCTACAAAATCTTATGGGCACAAAAAATGTATGCCTGTCATAAAAAGAAAGACACGTAAAATGTATACCTGTCATAAAAAGAAAGAAATTCCTATTCTCAGCGTTCCTCGCTTCCAGTATTAATTTTTTAACCACGTTGTTCATATTCATCAAATGAACCACGCCCGTAAGGAATTTATTTTGTGATACCTGAAAGACTTCTCTTGGTTTAGGTACAGTAGATGGAACTGAACTCCCGCAGCTATCAGTCCACTAGCAACAAATTTAAACTTATGATATGCACTAAAAATTCTGTTCAACATTCTGTAATAGCAAAAAATCTCTGCAGCGTTCACGATGCTACTGCTATAATACAACGATGCTTTATACTGCATGGCTCTACTTCAACGCTCAAATTAGTTACAAAATAGGTATTTGTAAATTTCCTAAAGTTCTTGGAATAGTCATTCTGGAAGGTGAAGCCTTAACTATCCAAGCATCTTTGCTGATGCACACCATTAACCTGAACTTAGTCTACAAGATGTTTCAATTTCCAAAATCTCAAAATAGACTCCAACATCAACCAAAATATTCATAGAATAAGAGCGTAAATGGAAATTAACGAAGTTTACTGCTACGCGCTCGGCACCAGCCGTAAAACTGAAGTTTTACACCAAGCATGCCACCGTCAAACCTCTCGTTAGTGGAGCATTCAAAATTCGTTCCTGTGCGTTAACTCGATCAAACATGGAGGCAAAAAAGTAATGTCAAGTACAGCATTTGTAAATCCCAAGAGGTAATTCCATCTTCCTAGGAAAAAATTGTGGCCTGCTTCAAGATCAAATAATGAATACGACTACTATCAACAGGACAGTACTCATTACAGTTTCAAAAACTGTCATTTTAATAGACAAATTCCTTGACAGAATAATTAGATTTTGCTCGTTTATAACCTTGACTGTAGCTCCCTCGACTTCTGGTTATAGAGAGAAATAGATTTCATCATTCAGCAACATGATCCATCGAAGGTTAAATATCTGAAAAACGTTGTAAACGAAACTGCCTTACAAATGAGAGAGAAAAAAGTTTGACGTGTCGCTGCTATCTTCAGCCAAATGGTTGGTATCTGCGCGTGCGTAAGAATGAATACCATTTTGAAGTAGCCTATAATGCAATAAAATAAAAAAGTACACTCATTTTCATTCTATTCACATATTTAACACTTAAAAATTGTATTATGTTTATTTAGAAGAGCCCTTGGATTAGTGCAAATGTCATAATCAGTAAAGCGACAGAGCGAGCACTGCAACATGTTCGTCTCACTGTTGTATTGCAAAATGGTCACGTCTTTCTGCGCAAGAGCCGAACTAGATTTGTCTGAACTCTTCAGATGCAGTTACCACCAGACGAGTAGTACTTTGAGTAGTCCGACCACAATATGGAGCGAGTATTCCTGAACTGTCATTAGGTATTTGTCTATGAGTTATTTTTGTGAATTTGTTGCATGAGCAGCTTGTTTTTGACTAGAACCGCATAATTTCGTTGTTTTATTGGTTTATACTCACGTATATACTTACCTCACGACTTGCTAGACTACTGTGAAACAAAATTATGTGTTACTTAGGTAGTTTGGAGTGCTACGTCTCTGTTAAGTCACCTACATTATTTCATGTTTCCCTGTCGCTAAAACAAATATAAATAATACGGTGGCCTATGTTTACTTTTTGGTTTAAAAAATAAATAAAGGGTCCCGGGCTATTCAAATGTTCGTAATGGCGCGAAAAAACTGTGTCTGAATTATTAAAGCGATCAAATAATTATTCGAACAGCGCTGCCTAATACAAATATGTATTTATTATAGGGTCGTTTTTACTTATTTTTTCATAACTTTAAAGAATTGGTGTGAGCTGTTCGAATAATTGTCTGATTGCTTTAATAATTCAGACAGTTTCTCTTCCTCAAAACAAACATATCAAAATCCCGGAACCCTTTAAATTTATAAAAAAATAAGAACCAACCTAATAAATATTCAATACCAGCTTCCTGGTTTAATCGTATTCGCTTTATTCTTAATTCTTTTTAAATGGAACTGTATACTGAGCAAAAGAGATAAAAACGCAAATGTCTTAAAAATTAGGGAAGTTTGAAATGTTTTACATGAGTTCTGCACTCATTATGAAAACTACACAAGTTTAGCGCTGCAAAAGTCGTTTAATCTGAACCAGTCGAGTTACTACACTTTTCATTAATTGATTGCCTGTGTACTTAGTTTATTGTACCTCACCAATCAAAATATTCCACCATTCTTTATTCGAACAGATTCAAAATCTGTGAAATGAGCGTTAAAAATTAGTGAGCTGTTTGATAGTGGTGGCAAACAACCCGGCAATTTTCGATGTATGATATACTAACGAGTCTATTTTGAATTGTCACTAGTAGTTAATATTTCATGTCTTGGGACATGGGTTGGAAAAAAACATTAGCCTTGCGTCTGTTATCAACCATAAGACGGTATGGACGGGTGTATCCCTGTTTAATTCCTAATCAGCAAGCAATGGCGGACTAATAGTCACATTGCAAGATTATTATTACAAGGACATGGACTCATACTGAGTTTAGTACTGAGCAAACTCAGTACAAAACTAGCTTCATAGATTCTTATTCTTGATTTTATTCGTTCAAAAAATTCATTTTCTAGCGGTGCTTTTTCCTGAAATGAAAAATTTCGGAAGACCAACTCGTTACTTGTCCTTACAGCAATTGCACAACAGCAATGGGTAGTCGGCCGACAACCTTGACCATTCGTTGGTCATACGGGCGAGGGCTGGGAGTATGAAATTATACGCAGCAATACACACTACAATGAATTCTGAAATTTTGAACAAATTCTCCAATCAGCGTTACAGTTGTTTGATGTAATATCGTACGAACAGTAAATTTCCTCCTCAAACAGGATTTTCAGAACGTACGAGATCAGAATATTGCAGGACTACGTTTGACTTGTGTGGGAAGATAAAATATAATAAAATAAATCCCAAAAAGTTTATGAGAAATGATACGCAAAAAGCAATGTTTGTCGTTAAATTTTATTCGAAAACAGAATTTTTTCGCCTAAATAGTAATCGGAAATGAAACATTTTTCTGCGCAATGAGCGTCCGAAGACGTAAATGACGTTCTATCAGGCTGGAAAGAAAGTAATGTCAGTTTTTCCAGACACATTTATTGTATTTTAAAAACTGACATGATACTATTTCTAGTTTTGACAATACCGTTCCTCATTTTCTATGACTTCTCACCAACGATCAACTAGCTTTTTGATGCTTTCTTCAAAAAAGTTCATGGATTTCGATGAGTTGAACAAATCGATGTCATTTTTTAGTCGTTCACCATTTTCATAAATTTCATTGTTTAAGTGATGCTGCAAAGATCTGAAAAGATGGTAATCAAAATATCAGGTGAATAAGGTGGGTGAGGTAGAGATGAAAGCAAAGATGAACTTGAAAGCAAAGATGAACAGACAGTTAATCATTGGTTTCGCTGAGCATCATTCAAATCGTGAGGAACCCATTGTCTAAGTTTTGAAATCTTTCCTAGTGCATGAAAGCATGATATTATGGTGGTATGAGTTGTATCGAATTTTTGGGCCAATTCTCTGTTGATTAACTTTGGATTGACTTCAACAGCATCTCTAGTGGCTTCTTGATCAATTGATTTTGATCTTTGCAATTTTGGTGGTCCTTAAGGTTGAAATCTCCAGATGAAAATTTTGCAAACTACTGTTGGCATTTTTTATTATTTAAGACATTCCTCCCATCGACGATTCGAATGTTTCTTGCAGCTTCTGCAGAAAAAGTTCCTTTTTTGTATTCTTAGAGTATACAATGTCCCAGATGCTCCTCATTAATATCCATTTCCTGAGGGTAAAGCCAGTAAAAATTGATTTAATATTACTAATTATTGTTCCTGATAGACTTATTTAGACATTAGAACACCAATTTAGTTGGAAATAATTAATTGTATAACTCTTAGGAGGCGGTAAAGTAATCAAATAAAAAAACGTCATCACTTTCTTTCCAACCTGATACATAAAAATAAACTGCATGCATAGGAGGTACAAGAAAATTAGAAGTTTTTATGTTCCATGAGTGACAAGCAATCATGTCATTGGTAGAGAATAAACTCCAAAGAGCCTAACAATGCCTAATTTGCTCCCCTCCCTCCGCCCTCCCCATCTTATTTGGTTTTTGATAGACTTCAAATCCTCGTATAATCACTTTTTACACGCTTAATAAATGTTATTGGATTACACGACACACTCGGGACACACGAGCAGCGTTTTCTTTATCCACCATCAAAGCCGCAGTGAACAAAAGAGCAAATTCAATTTTCGTTAAGAACACATCTTTTAGCGCATGCTTGTGCATTTTTATTCCCACTAACACCTTTGTAGTCAGAATAACAAAGTCCAAACAACAAACTTCTCTTCTTTGTCATCATCCTTGCCCACATATCCCACAATGTAAGCGGAAATTTGAGCATAACGTGCATGAACTATGTTAAAAAATTATCAGAGAAAAGTAGAACTCATCAGGAAAAACTCTTTGTCGTAATTCGCTTTTAAAATTGGATATGCAGCGGTGAGCATAAGTCATGCTTCAGAGTACTTTGTTGGAAAATTAATTTTTTTGCTACCGAATTCTTGTTAAATGACGAAGCCCAAAGAACAATTTAATTGTTAAACTTAAAAACAGGAGAATTTATAGATCGATACCACGAACTACAAAATTAAATTTCGTTCATCCCTTTTAGCTTCAGTTTTACTTCGAGTATGGGACCAGCCTGTAGCATTCTCACGTTAGACTTCAGGATAATGCAGTGAAAAAAGCACAATTCATCGCACGTTTTTTCAATTACAATGAAAGTAACATGACATTTTATACACAAATTCACTTATAAGGGAATTATCTTTACAGAGAACCTGAAAGAGAAATGGTGATTGAAGTGGACACTATTACCTAGATATTCTCTGGTTGTGCACTGCAGCCATATTCCATTGAATTGTTTCTGTACGACCTGAAGAGTATTAATATAGAAAGTAAAAGAATAGGAAATCAAGTTTGCTAATTTTAGTGTGGAATATTTCCGAGGAGAAATAAATATCGACTCAAAGAATACAATATGACTCCATACACATAATGCGGAGAAAAAGTTATCATTCCGTAAGAAATCCCATTTCCCCGTGGACTCTTTCACACTTACACGATGAGCAACAAACAAAGTCACAAGAAATAACTATAAAGGATTAATTGGAAATGAAACCGACGAGATACAGTACGTTCAAAATTTATTCATAGCCAAATCTCGAGAAAAGTACATTGCTTCCGTTTCCTACGAAGGATACAAAATTTAAATTTAAAAGGAAGCAAATGGTGTGGAGTAGAAGAATCGTGTTTAAAATATTTTTAAATGTAGTGTAAAAACATTTTAGGGTGTTAAAACAAATAACATCCAAAACAACACGTTGCATACTTACTGAAGCACAATAAAAATGTTAAAATTCTTGAAAGTACAAATCAGATCGATTTTGTGCACTGATTGGTGGAAACATTAAAAGCTTGTTTTAGGAAAAATAATACAATAATCAGAAAACTGTGCGATCTTGATATTCACCTTAAAACAATTTAGAACTTAAAGTTAAATAGTGTCTTGCCACTGCGTTCGTAATAACTGCCTCTCAACAATACAGCAAATATGCATGGTAGTGAAAATCATTTACCGCGGTTGTGTCACTCAAGCTTTTGCAACATTCACCACTGTGCAAAAAATGCTCGCTGATGAGTAACAGCTAAAAATTCTTGCATTTTATGACAGTAAATGAGTTTGTTAAAAAATATACACTATTAACATCATTATTCTTTTGTGAGAACATCGAAGAGGACAAAAGCGCAGTTTCTGACGAGCTTGCCCAATTGAGCTACAGGTCCGCAGCAGGCTTGGTGTTTGACGAAGTAGGAGTTGCACGTCCATGCCTTCACGGGCCGCCTGCACATCGGACACCTGAACAATGTGTTTTGGAAACATATTAGGTAATTATTATTACATTCCTGGTTCAACCCTGCAGTTAAACATAATAGCAGTATCTGACAATGGAATATTTGAAGTATTCAACAAATGTGGAATGAGTACAACACGTGAGGCCTGTGAAAAGCACGGATTACATATGGTACAAGAATAAAGGTCGGGTTACAAAGGTTAACAATCAATTGCTTATACTGGACGTACCAAACGAAAAGCAAGGCATTTGCCCAAACCATTAGTTACCTCACCTCAAGATATTTTTCATGTTTTGTTCTAACAAGTATCTGAAATTGTCATTTCTATTCTTAAACCAGTGACGATGTTTTACGTCAACAAGAATGTACAGAACATAAATATGCTGAAAATTTTGTTACCAATTTGGTCTGTCGGTCTGTATGCCATCGTCATTTTTCTGTCCCTCATCAGATAAACTTTAATTTAACATCGTCGACTCTGTGGTCTGCGATGACCCTACTCGCTGTATAAATACATTGAAACTGCATGAATAATGTCTAACATTTGCATATTATCTGAGGACGTTTCAAGGAAATGCTTTTGATTTATATAGTGTGTGTGATAAGAAGTATGATTGTGACAACTATGTAGGCGAGATTTGTACTTGTTAGTTTAATAAACAAAAAATTATTCTGATTGTTAATATTGAATACGTGCAGTCCAATGATTGAGGGATGATGTAATTACCCATCCATTTTATCAGAATTTGTCTCTTTTTCATCTGCTAAAAGATATGTAAAAAAAATTAAGAAACATGATTAACACAGACATAAAAAAAAAGAGTAGTCCATAACTACTGAGTACGTCAGTCGGTGCTTAGTAGACAGACGGAGTTGCAAATGTGACTAACAAATTGAAATATACGTTGATAGACCCTGAAACGCATTTGACAGCGAACAAAAGTGCAAAGTAAGAAGAATTAGTTTTTATGGAGAGGGGAAACACGACGCTAATTCTCTGCTGGGATTTATGCGAAAAGTAAAGCAGTATCAGAAAATCATTGCTCTGACCATGCAGTACATATTTGTTCCAGGTGCACAACTTTTACTCTGCTTTGGCTTCATAAATTAAGATCAGCACTCAAGAAGCTTTTGGTAAAATATCGAAACATCACAGAGGCAAAATTGTATTAATGAAGAGATCGATGTCAAAGTGAATCAGTGTCAAAATCAACGTAAAATTGCATTGATTTCAAAGCTTCAATAAAATCATAATAAATCCCATATTATGAAACGAGGCTTTCAAAGAAGAAATTGAGCCATGGAAATACAAAAGACGATGTGAATCAACATAAGCGAAACGTGGAAATTGTTGTAACAAAATTTCACTTAAAATATATTTCTGTTTAAAAATTTAGGATTTTCTTCTTTGCTTTGTTCCATATTTCAGCGTTCTTGAAATTAAAGCTTCATGATGCACTTCAAAACGATGGCGAAAGATTCCTAGTGTTATACAAACATTTCACTTTATTACCCGTGAATAAAGGAATTTGAAAAAACGTTTTGATCAGTAGAAGCAACTTTTATGTGCCCTTGTTGTGTGTTATTGTCATCTTTCTTAAAAAGGTTGTTAATAATTGAACATGCTTCTTAGCCAGGAGCATCGTTACTATCCCAAACAAATTATTCAAAGAAATGCGACATACATAAAATAAATTTTAAAAAGAATTAAAGAATACCTAGCTAAATATTTGAAAACGTTTAAAAAAATGGGAAGTAAAGTTAGGTATACACTATGCCTGTATTAGACAGAATTTGCTAATCTTGTCACTAAGAAAAATTTTACAAAGAACCTACAACACGAGGTATTTCTACCAGCTGAAATATAGATATAGAACGTGAAGTTCATATATAAGAATGATTTCGTCGCAAGAAAATTTATGCATTAAGGCCTTCTGACGGAATGATGCAGAGAATCTAGAATATTATGCCTGCCCAGCGTGTACGTACCCTCACGTGGTGTTCCGTGGGTTGAATCAGTGCACGGAGACGACAAATACGTACTACTGTACTATCAACGAGCGAGGATAGCATGTCAATCGATGGAATATCGTTAAAATGACATGAGAACTCCAAGTTCAACTAACTGGCTAGAATACCAACAAAATAAAAAGAAGTAGATAATCACCACAAACCGATTGAAATGCATGCCAAGGGAGCCGGGATGCTAACCCCTCGATGACTACATGGCAGTGGCACAACATAAAAATTTGAATGCGAAAGCTGTTCAGCTCTAACAAAAGAGCCCCTGAGGAGCATTTTGTAAAACCCAACTAGAAAAAATGAGTAAATAAGAAAAAACGACTAATCCTAAACAAATTCCGATATAGATTCCCAAAGCCAAAGTGGAATAGACTGCAGGTAGCTCATGTCAAACCTGAGAGGGACCAAATCCTCTAAATACTCTCTCCCACCTCCAATTCCCTCTCCCTCCTCCACCATTCGTTAAAAAAACAGTCGACCTCTCCGATCCCAACGAACACTAATCCCCTGTGTAAGCGAAATGACTTCCAGCATTGTGCGGGAGATCTTCATCAAATTGTGATACAGGAGGAGAAAATTGGAAGTGAGACGAGAAACACGAACAGCCTCTTCAGCTGCGATAAATACGTTGAAAACGAACATGTGGGCAAGAAAAGTATTCTTTTTAAGCATACCTGAAGACACGTGAAACAGAATTACTACGGACTAAGAACTCGTATTTGTTGAACAGACGCTTAATTAGTAATAAAGAGGAATCTCAGGAGGCAACTTGCAATCTTTCTCATGTTTAAAATTGATATGGCATTGCACACTCTGGCATTCCCGTAAAGAATATGAAGATCACCAGTCGTAATTTTGTCCTCAGGAAGCTGCTACCATATCGTTTGTCTTCGCGCAGGCTAAACCCATCTCACGAAGCGCGAACAATCATGCACGAAATCAGCATTTTCTGTCTTGAGCTTCGCGTGACTCAAGCTTTCGGACTCCCGCTGCAGAGCTCGGCCTTCAAGCCTCATGCTCTCGAAGGAACTGTTTCAACTACGAGTGCAACAATAGCCTCGGCCACATTCCTAAACAACAAAATTAATTGATCATTCAAACTACGTATTAGATTTTCATACAAAGGCCACTATTTCGTCATTCTTCCCGTATTCAATACGTCAAAATTTATCTTTCATCTAATTCTGAAAGTACAGGACCAGGTTAGAATTTGTGATTGACTATGTCAGTGCGGCATGTTTATATCAACATAAGGTAACACACTATTATTATAGTTCATTTGACGGCGATGGGAGGTTGGAAATATATGTTAAAATTCAATATAGAGCTACAAATTTCGTCAATCTAAAGACCCCTTAATAAAAGTACGCAGAAGGATATACCTTTTAAATTTAGTTACTTATAATTTCTTTTTGTTATCACAGTTTAAAAAATTTTGTTCCCCCGTAAATTTATTTAATATATTTACAGCATGCAGAAAAATTGAAAGTAAAAATACGTAAGAGACATCTAAGTTAGACGCAATAGAAAAACATTACCTCTACTACCACTTGTGAATAATTCTGACAGGAAATTGAAGTCCTCGATCATATCGGTTGTAAATTAAAGATTTCACGTTTTACGAGCATAAAATTGAATTGAACTCAAACCAATGGGCTGTAAAAACCTGAAATTTAATGTAGTAAACGAATGCTCAAGGAACGAGTAGCTAAGAGTATTTATTGAAAAAAAGACTAACTCATATCAGAAGTACAAAAAAAATTGAACCAGCAAATACTCGTATTCCGAGCGCTAATGTATGTAACTGATATAAATTATCATTATTTGACGAGAACTTCGGTGCCCAGGTTGTTTTTGTTGGTGTAGACGAAATTCTGGCTGAATTTGGCGAGTAACAAAAGGAATCACGTTCGTAAAACCCTTTTCAAGTTTTTTCCAGAATGGTGTCGCTCCACAACGAATAGACGACTTGAGTTAATATACAAATATGCTGTGGTTGTGGTCACTATTCTGTGAAGGTTCCATGGCACGTCATTGTGGGTTGAATCGTAAGTCAACTAAAACGTGTCAATGATAAAACTTAAGTTCAGACATGGATGTACAATTAAATTAGCGCATAATCAGAATTAGTAGGAGCCAAGAGTGACATCTCCGCTTCTCAAACGACACGACAATGAAAGAAACTTCAAGAACAACACTCACCTGTTGCGTAACTCGCTGAAACAACGGTCTGCGCACGAGCAGCACAGAAGATGATCGCACGCATCCAATATAGCGAAATTAGATTGTTCGTGAATTATATCCTTCTCTAAACATACAGGGCAAGTCGTTTCCCCGGCATTTTTTTCTATCAGAGTGGCAGAAGAGTTTGTCTTGTCCAGCTTATACCACAGATGATCTAAAGCCGAGTTAAATGCAGGGGCTTCTTTGAATATGTGTGAGTGAATTATGTCAGGATGAACCAATAAATGCTTCGTAGCCATTGAGTTGGCTTTAGATAAATTTTGTTCCAAAATACTTCCCGAATTCGTTAATGCATCCCAATCAAACTCAGTTCCGTTAGTTCGAGCGATAAACTCGCATATTTTCCTTATCGTCAGCCCAATGTAATATAGCTTTTGACTAACATCGGGCGACACTGACACTTTTTCGGCAGGTAGGGCAGCTCGACTCATTTCATACTGATCGTGCATTGAAACAGAAAAATGGTACATGAGCCTGAACCTGCGGTTGATCACGTTGGCATTAAAACGAATTTTCTGCTGGCTGAGAAGCATCCGAGAGTGAATCCTGGTGAGGATGTAATGAATGAGGTCAATCATGAGCACGTTCCTCGTCATGCCCTCCTGAGAGAAGTCAGCATTGAATGCCTCGACATCCGCGTTGGAGATCATGAGACTGAGATCGTCCAAGACTCCCGTTATGGAGCTTTCTTGGAGATTTATAGCCACTCTTTTAGTGAAGACGACGGAAATCGCGACGTGCCATTTTCTTGAGTTAGTGGAGGATTCGCGGCGCGTTATGGCCCAGTCGCCCATTTCTGCTAGTATTCTTTAGAGACGCCGCAGTGAAGAGCAGAACACCATGTGGTACTATACCTATGGAAGCAAAATTAAGTTATTTTTGGTTCTACTCGGATATATATTGGTTAAATTCTTCCGTCACTGAATGGAAGAATTAAATACTGTTAGTGGAAAATGAATACAGTCAATGGAAAACATTATACTTAGGAGCGTGCCATAACGAAGAGAAAACAAGGCCTAAATATACGTTATAGATTGAAAAGCATCCTTGTGGGAACACGTAAAAATCTTGTGTTCTAGTAATGAGAAATTACAAATGTATATGTACCTGTCATTTCTTCAAACATTTTTGTTAATTTTACTTTCAACAACCCTATTATTATTATTTTATTTAGAACAATTAACTACTGCATTATAATATTCGCTCAAAAAGTGCTTCAACAGTGGAAGGCAGCATCTCAATGAGAGGAAATATATAAGAATTTAATAGAAAGATAGAGTAAACAAGACACTCTTGCAAGCGGTTGATTCTGGTACAGAAAAATCAATCGAACTTAATTACGAAGCAAACTCCCACAACAATCTGCTCCACACAAGTGTTGCCGATTATGCAGGGAGTAGCTAAAAGGGCCACCAAAGACATGATCTAGCACAATGAAGTAAATTCCTATTAGGATTTTTTTGCGGTTAGATCGGAACCTTCCTTTCCCTAAAATTAAATCCTTGAATAATCGTTATTAGATTCGTTTAGGACGATTTTGAAGTTATCTCAAATTGCCCAGGTTGATTCAGTACTGTTTCACCGGCAGCCTAGTTTTAACCTCTGGGAAACAGACGAGAACATGAAGGAACTTAACGTAAAAACCACTAGAAAAAATTATAAACAGGAACATCAATGGGTATAGGCATGTCGCACTCCGGATCGCTGGAAGAGATTGAGTTGGTGCACAAAATATTGCATCAGGTGGACAAACAGTCGATGGATGGCCCGAAAAAATCAGCAGTATTGGAAACGGAGTCCCATCGATTTACGCTTCCAGAATTTACACAAAAAGGAAAAGTAAGTCGTAATAAATTATTCGAATACGAATAAATGGTTGAAAATTTATGCATATATACAAGCAGCAATATCAATAACCGATGGTTGGATGAAGTCTTAGTACTATTCGGAATGAACGTATTGGGTCTAAAATAACACTACTGTATAATATAATTAATTTTAACTACTAACAATACAATTTTAACTACTTGCTGAAAACAGAAAAGCACACTCGTTTAGTTTAGTAACCATCTTTAATGTCTTTCAAAGCGAACTACATCTGTTCAAATAGTGATCACTATTCACTTATAGCTATTTTTCTAATGCCAGACTGCTGAAGAGGGAATAATAAGCATTCTATCACCGATTTTCAGTGATTTAGTGTAGTATAATTCACACTAACAAGCCAAAATGTTGATAAAGGGAAAAATAAGTACTTAATGAAAAGTATTCTGTTTGCTCTAATGATATCATATCAAAACCGATTTGGTAACGATGTTTACAGCAATAAAAGTAGAATGTTCTTGAACACAGAATACTTTTGCCCCGAAAGAAACATGGACAATGACGCTGAAATAAATCCTAATAAATTAAATTGAGTCTCAAAAATAGATTACAAGGTTACACCGAGCAGGTGAATCTACGTGAGAGGAGTTAGAAATAAAGACAGAGCTACGAACAGGACGTGAATAACAGCTGTTGCATGAAAAGAAACGAATCTCAGTCGGCATAGTGGCAATGTCAATTATTCAGTGCTCGGAACATGAGCTTTTTTGAAACGATGAAGGAAATTGTTATAAAAAATTTGTTCAACAGCTTTCCATTATGTTGAATAAAGGTCCAAAGTAAGTTCCATCGAGTCTCTTACTTCGACTACTGAACGGAAAGGGCTTAAGCACAAGTGTACTTGCAAGCAAATCACTGGTTACTCGAACAAGAAGTATGAAACGTCGACCATTGGTAAGAATTACAATTACACCAGCACACAAGTACGCTAAACAGCATTCCTACAACACTGATCTAAACGGCATGGGACTTGGGTATCAACCCATAAATGGACCAAACGGCTGTTTTCTATTACCTTATTCTATTCTTCTGTCTAGGATTTTAATTTATACTGTTGGATATAAATTAGTGTATAAGTAGGTTTATAACATGCATTATTTTTAATAAAATGTTCATGTAATGAAAAAAAATTACGTTTCAAATCCTGATGTAGCTTACAGAGTTTTTCAAAACTGTTCCTTGTTGTCCCCATGGTGACGCAACGTTCCCACCATCGCCGTTAGTTTTCCGGGTAATAAATGTATTAGCGTAGCACAGCGTACGAGCTTATGCGTCGGTAGCCATATTTATGCACTAGGAGTGAGGTTGTTACATCCTGTGTTGCTCTCCCCGGGGACAATATAAAAGAAGGTCTGGTAATTTCTTTGGCTTATTTATCCCCTTGACTCGCTAAGATTATGCTAGAATGATGCCTTTCACACATGAATAATACTTGTAAGCAGAATTACAGTAGCCCTTCGCTATAAAGGGGTAATTGCGACTATACACTCGCCATCGTGAAAAACGCCAGTGAGGGAATTCAGTTTTTTTTGTGCCTAACGAGTGCCTGCAAGCAGAACTAGGTACTAATATGTATTAAGTTTACAGTAAAACTAGCTGTTAAACAATGCTAGAAATGAAAATTCATACAATGTTTACATTTAACCCTTGACCCCCCTATCTAAACAGCAGGTGGGGAAATTGATGAACAAGTATCGCGGACGGAGATTTAAGAGAGCCGTTATTGCGAAAAGCTGTTAAACTAGTAAATGTTAGTGCGAATTTTTATTGTGAATAGTTACATGGATAATTCACATCCTAGTCATCTCTTATATTTACCTTTCATCAATCACCTGAAATATCTATAAGATATTAAGTCCTGCCACGGCTTCTTTTCGGCGCACGTAGGTCCTGCCCGGAAAAAGTTGTCTCCAAATTTGAGCTCCAAGATTACTTAATATTTACTACTGCAGGTGGACCACTTTTTGGCGACTTTATTTTGCAGATTTCAACGTAATTTATGATTCTGTGAGGCTTCCGACCAGCAGTTGCTGATGGAAGACACTTCACGCTGATGAAACACAAGTGTTCGAGTAAAGTTGCACAAAGTAACTTTCAGACACATACAAACAGAGGAATTTATTTTATCAAACTTCTGATTTAAAAGTAAGAGAGTTTTTCTATCTCCATAAACTTCAACCTCGTTTCAAAGAACAATTTTCAACGAACTGCGATAGAAATTAAATAGTTAAAAATAAAACAAGTTATAGAAAGAATCTGAAAAAAAATTCTCTAAAAATAAGATTGTAGATTGTGACTGGATTAGCTTCAACTGCAAAATGCTGTAGCCAATACGAACCACAGATTAATTTCTGCTTATCCGTTCACTAAGACTTTGTTGTTTGGCTCTGCGCTGTGGCGCGGCGCGTTGAGATCGCTTGGACTAGGAAAAATAATAAAAATTTCCTCCTGAACGAGTTTTCTCATTGCAGGTATTCTTTAGTCTTATTGGGCAAAAGTGTACCATATCGTGAATCCTATACCATGCCACTTTCCGATGTCAACTGGGCTGTTGCCGCTGCTCGCCTGTCAACCAGGCCGTTGACGATGCTCCGAGGCGCGCCACATAGTTTACTGTACAGAAATCCCTGCTATAGTTGCCAACAAATATTGCCTTTGGCTGTTTTGGGCGAGTAGCTGGAGACTCAGCATCTCCTCCAGGTTTATTCCCATAACATCAAACCTATAGCTTTCCATCTCATACGCATACGCCTGAATAGAGCAAACTAGTAGTAAAATCTAACGAAAAAAATACTGGCGCTAGTAGTTTCCACTATGTCTGTCTAACATATGTACATCACTGAAATGATTGTAGGCATATCTTTTTTGGAGAGCTCCCTTAACACATTTCCTGCGAAGAAGCCCACCGGTGGACCCTCTAGGTTAGGTGTAATTTTTAGAACCTTCTAGCAACTATACGTACAAAGTAAGGATTTGCACCGATTAGGCAATATCAGGAAACTTGTTAATTTAATATATTCTTTCACGCCCAGAAAGAAAGAATATCTAGGATCTACCTTCCTTCCACTTTTGACTACTTTTTTAAAAAGGGTCCGCCAGTTCTTTTGCTACATTCGCACTAACTACTATACCTCCCTTCTCCATTTTCGTTCCACTTCATTGTGTTCTATGAAACGTTGCTATTACAACCAAGTTACTAAAATACATCTCTTCTCTTCTTTTTCATACCTCTACGTACCTGGTATCCCCACGTACCATGATTCCCTTCTTCTAATTCTAAATAGGAATTGATAATTTCTGATCTGAATCAAAACACTTCTTTCATTCAGATTCCTTCATTCAGTCTCGCATGAATTTCTGCAAGATTCATATTCCTAGAATGGCTCATCACGTTTCTTCTACCCTCACTTATTCTTTATTCAGTTCCTTCACCTATTTTTCCAATAAGTATAAAACTTTAAAAACTCTTCTATTACTATTACCAGTACGTATCCTCAGAAGTAATCAGCTAATTCAGATCATGTTCACGAACATCGTCCAATGGTCCCATGACCGACAGTAACAATATAAAATACAGTACGTGAACTAAGAGGAAGACAAAATTCAAGAAATATTTGGACGACGAAGGATTTGCTATCATAAGCAGGTCCTCGACGCTAAACTCAAATCTGAATCCCATTGAAAATGCATGGGGACTATTGGAGACCGTGCCCAGCGAAGAAATGCGAGGAATCAACATGGATTGCAGTGAGAAATATTGAGGAATGGGAGATCATTTTCATATTGAGTGAATAACGATGAAATTAATTGATTCATGAAGACTGGGATGCATTGGAGGGGAAGGGGGTAAACAATAAAAGTTTACTTAAAAAATTCTACATTTTTCACTTTTAAATATCTCAACAATAAAGATCTGCACAGTGTTTATCAATCATTAAATCTGACAAATCATGTTCATTCCAACCAATTTGCTTTTTATTCTTAATTTCTCGTTTAAATTGTTAAAATTTAGCAGATGAGAAGATGATACATATACTAATATCAGTTTCAAAATAGAATGACAATTCGATTTGAAACTTATCAATAATTGATAAAATAATTCATTGGAACAGTATAGTCATTAACATTTTGACCTGTAGTGTGTACCAAAGAATTAGGAGTTGACCTCTTTCACGACACCATTCATGGTTTATGTATCATATTTGGCCGCTAACGTGACATCCCATGTCCTAGTTTTATTCTTTCTTGCCAGGAATCATATCGCTTAGATCGATTTTAGTCCTAATACACGATCTATTATGCGCATGGAAACTCTTAACTGTGTTCAAAAGCCTTCAATCAATTTCACTCAAATGCAATATTTACCACATAGAACTGGCATCAATTCTGCGTACCACCCGTTTTTTTGAGATTCATGAGCACAGAAAACACTTTCTTGCGTTTCTGTACGTTTCACGTACTTTCCTAAAACAAGCACTGGATGATCCACACACCCTAAACTCCTCATGAGAAACATTGTTTTTCTACCACACATTTTATGCTCTATTTATTTGAATTACATAATGCTTTACCAGCTGCATTAGACTGAGGCTCCTTAAAATAACACATTTTTATACACCCACCCCATATGATTCACAGATTTTATCTTCCTCACTCCAAGATAGAACCTTAATTTTTCTCTTCATCTCAGCATGACTCTTCTCACGGACGCATAATTTCTACGCTAAAGGCAATCTACAAACCGTACTGCTTTAACTTACCTTCATCTTACATCCTCTGGCAATAAAATTCCCTACTCTTTATGTGCAGACACTTTGGAGTCTCCAATTTGAATCTTTCTACAGGAAGCACAAAGAGAGCATTAACTCTCCAGTCCTTGCAATCTCTTCTTCAGCTTTCCCAACAGGGAATATAGTGATGGTCTCGTAGTTCAAAACCTCAAGACTGTCTCTGTAGCTTTCAAAAACAGGGAACCTTTCCATAAAATTCTAGATGAAATGGGATATGAATTAATTAGACAATTTTGCTTAAGTTCGCTGTACTCACTGGCGTCACTGGCGTTTAACAGGGATATGGAATATAATTCATATAAAAACCCTCGGTCAGAGATGCGGCTTTTTAGCAATATTCTTGCCACTCTTACACCCCACTCTACACATGCTTTAACCAGAAATAGCAGCAAAGGTTCTTGAAATTATTTAATGAAACGTAAACTCTAATATGCTACAAAACAACCAGTATCTCAGGCATGCTGTGATCAAGAGAATCTGGAATTGCACGTAAAATGATTTTTATCTGAACCACAAACTACTCATAAAGCACAGTACATAATCACGATCCAAATTGAAACGTAAATTTTAACTTATTATACTAAGTCGTCACTGCCTGAATGAAATAAAATGTAAGACTGAGAAGTTTTCCAGGACTTCGCAAGCTATATATTGTGCCATAGGCCTATGAAAGCATCTGATCGCATGCCTGGATACACTTTCGCGTGAACGATAAGAACTTCCGTGGTACGTAGGACATAGATTACAAGTCAGTGCGGAACTGGAACCTGAATACTTGATAGAACTTCTCATTTTATCAAATTTTATTAGTTATCGCGCTCCAGAAACTGCTTTTTATATAATTTTCCTAAATGAAGAATTACTGTAACAAATACACTGATCCAGCTCCGATGAAGTAGCAACCTTCTTTTGTAGAACTGCCTGGTACACATCTTTCTTCTTCCATACATGGTAGTAATGCAGAGAACTGGAACGCCTTTGCATCAAACCACCGCTGTCGTTTGCAGATTGCATGTCCATGGGCTTGCGGACTGTCAAGTACATGTAGATACATGCAAATTTATCGGTTTATTCATACAAAATTTTCTCTCGTGAAAGAACTAGTAAAGCATGCTTATTTTCTGAAGTTCTTGAACCCTTCAGGTAAAAAATTACATACACAATTGATCTGAACAAAAAGTACTGCGAAAGTCATCTGAATCACTTCATCTTCAAGCACTTTGTTTCTTTGGAAACAGTCTCTTTCTGAGGAAGTGCTTGCTTAAACGCATCAATTATGAAGCTCCATTAAAACACAACGCACTACACAAACTAATAAAGTAGAAATTCTGCACACCAACATAGAGACGTGAGACATGCTACTTTACATTTGATACCATCAAATTTTTGGTGAAGGTTTTTTGCTTAAAAATATGGAATGTTGTCAAAATGTACACATGTTTTCTTCTGTTGTGAAGCGTCACAAATCACAAACGTCGCATGAAAGTTGTGGACGGGCTGACAGATGTGAAATTAAGGTACCTATTACTTATAAGCTTCACTAACTAATAATCCATTATGCTCAGATTATTTAGTGCTTAGTCTCTTAGTCTACTGCCAATAAATCTTTTGAATAGGAAACCTTAAAAAATAATTCGATTAACCGGATTATTTACACTATGCATTTTTTTCATGAACTAATGGAAAAGAAGAAGACAGTGCCTGTGAGGACAGAATCCTACGAAATAATTAAATTAGGAATTCAATTCATTTGCTTCTCGCGTTATTTACAGAATACCGCCGGAAGGACTCTATAAACCCGTGATCTCTTCAAAGCGATAATAGAACTCTTGTAATTCTTCACAGTAAATTCCTATTTTGTGATGAGCGAGAACATCAAATTCACATTTCATGCGCTCTGCATAATGATGAGCGAGAAGGATGACAAATTCTCTTACAAATTAAAGTGATCGAGCTCAAGGAAACTTCCCTTCTGTTAAATTAAAGCGTTCTTCCACTCAGAAATGAATGATATAAGCAAAATACTTGACAGCAAAATAAGTTTTGTTGATTTACACCTAAAAATTTAAAAATGGCATGCTTACATGTCATTATTAATGTTCTGAAATGAGAACGTAAACATGGCTGAGTAATTTGAGGGAATAATATTCTTGCACCACGTATACCATTACTTTCTAGGCAACAAAAATTGAGAACTTCATCGATTTGCGAATTACGAAACATCTGTTAGTGTCTGTTCAGGAGGTGACTGTCGTGGGTCATAATTTTCAACGTTTTATACGTTGAAGTAAGCATTTTGCTTTAACAGCCATTTTGAATTTATTCACGAACAAACAAATGTGATTGGGTAATCTATTTATTAAGAAAGCAAAGTTTGATGGAATTTTGAAATCGCTGCTATAACCAATAAAGCGAATTTGAAATTCGAGTCCAGATGTGAGCATCAAGCTGAAGTTGGCGTAACGGTTTTTGACAGAAGTTGTGTTTTTATAATCTGCTCGTCCGACTACGTTTTTCATTACAGTAAAGAAAGCCAAGGCAATCATTCAGTCTTTAAGCTTGAGTTTACCTGTTCTATTAGTAGATTTATGAAGCAACAATTCAGTATTTATAGTCATAGATCAGGAAAGCTCAAGTTCGAGTCTGTTTTCTTGGTCTTAATTTGTCCCTCGTAAATCCACGCTATGAACAAATTTGTTCTCCACGAGCTATGTTATGAACTTTTGTGAGCGACCTCCTTACCTCGATGCTAAGTGATCATCGTCTGCTCAATTGCCCATAGATGGTCGCTCTCTGAGACGCAAAACTATCGCCCGCTGCAATACAACAATAACATGGGATTTACAGTAAGGCAGGAACATAAGAGTGGACAAAATGTATCGTTCCTGTTGCCATATTCTACTCTACAGAAAATTTCAACCATGTGAAGGCCAGCTCCCCTCTAATGTTAAGTCTATGAAATGATAACAGTTCTTGCTAAGCCGTGTACAGCTCATCATACCGGAAACAAGCTCCTTAACTGGTATCAGTTATTGATAACACGGAAAATAAACAAAGCTTCACTGAAGAATGATTGGATCGTCGTTATCATTTAGACCGTGCAAAAAGTTTTATTAATTAAACATGTCTTAATTCCAACGGTGTCGTTATGAGTATCATTCGTCCCACTCATTTGCTCTATCTTTTCTTTTTTACTCTCATGATTTACTTGAAAACTCCGACGACAAGATTGGTGTTATCCACGGGGTTTCTTTGCTTCCTCATTACCTCTGGAGGGTGCACTGATTATTATACTAATAAACAAAAATTCGTCACGGTATATTAAATTTCTTAATAATTAATAGTTTTCTTGAATCTCAAAGGAAACAATTGCTAATTATTGAGAGTAAACTCTTATTCAAAAGAAAAATTCCGTCTACACAAACAAAAATAACCCGGGCACCGAAGTTCTAGTCAAATAATGATAATTTATATCAGTGACATAGATTAGGGCTCGGAGTACGAGTATTTAGATTCGAGGCTGCGTAATTTACACTGTTTAGACTGCAGATGATTATGCTGTGAAATAAGGGCTTGAGATATTCAGACTAAACATCTGCACTTGAAATTCGTACTGAGACGTGTGAAGCTAGAAATTTAAGTTCTAGGTTTTTCATAATTATCCTGAATATGTTATAAGTTAATTAATTTTGGAATATGGTAATTCTTTTAAATTGTTGCAAACTGTTTGTAGCAGGACTCTACGGAGGGACTGAATTGCTAAGTGAATACGTTTGTGAAATATAACTGACTAGACTGTTTCCGTGGAAATTCCATGATTTAGATCTGACTAATTTAAAATTATCATATAGATGAATGTATTAAGGATTAACGACAAATTATTGTGTTTTGAATTAATATTATTCATGAATATGTACAGAACTTTCATTTTGTATTTTATCTAACGATAACATGGTCTAGAGAGTACCTGTTGAAATTTCTCTGTTTAAAAGTGATAAATTAAGGGTCTATGAAATAAAATGCAGTTTTCAGTTTTACCCGTGGTACTATCAGAACCTGAATGTTTTTCATAAATATATACAGAACTTCCATTCTGTATCTTATCTACCGATAATATAGCCGTGTTAGAGAAGAAAACTAATAACGGAAAAAATGGCGTATTTCACAGTGATCTAGCGCCTTTGGTATCCACAGTACAATGCTTATATTACATGTATACCCGTTCTGATTTCAGTTCAATAATTTTTCTTCAGTAATAGATAGAAAGTAATGGGACGGACACAAACAGAGAGACAGAGAGAGATGGAGATACACTGTTTATTATATATGTAGATGGTATAAATATATTATGTCAGCCAATGCAGCGATAACGAAATAAATCTTGAAACCTGCAGTCAGTTTGAAGAATCCCCGGCTGACTCAAATCTAGTCTTGCTTCTGAATTTCTTCATGAACATAAACTTGTAGCCACGGTCACTTCGAAGCTTCTTAGGTTAATTGAGACTCTATATAGTCCAGCTTGTACACACAATTTATCTAATTCCATAACGACATGAACGTTCAGCAGCCGTCATACGATACCCAACCCATAGTCCTTTTCTTTCCATTTTATTGAGTAGCTCAATTAATTTATGGAGTAACATTAATGTGTCCTATGCTGGAACATTTAGTGTGGTAGTGGGCCTTTACAATTTGTTTGTTTCGCCTGTGACAAACTGTCTTAAATCGCTTAGCTAGCATGTCCGCTAAAAACATAGCGATTTAAAAACATAAAGTATTGGTGCTAAAGGGCTGAAATAAGTTTCATTAAAAAGAGCAGAAAATAAAGTTTTATTTGGTATCATACATATGATGTAATGATTATACAGGTACATCTGTAGAACTTCAATTTAATTCTCGGTTTATTAGCCCCAAGAATGGCACAACTAACAGTCAAACAGAGACGATTTGTCATGGAAGAAATGATTAAACACGGATCCATGTTCACTACAATTCGTCGATTTCAAGCAAGATATGGAACCCGATTGCCTAAAAGAATAGTTCAAACCAGCTACGCTTAGTGTAATGTTCACAGTACAGCGCATAATTTAAATAAAGGAAATTCAGGCCAATTGAAGTCAATTTAAACGCAGAGGCTGGGAATTTCTGCATAGTTTCTCCCATAACACAATTTAGCAGAAAATTTCACAAAAGAAAAATAATTTTGATGAAATAGTATTCATCACCGAAAAATTCACTTGATTCTATCTCACTTTGTGTAATTTGGATCGACTGTAGTTGAACAAATTCCAATTCTGTTCGTAATTTCCACTACAGAATTGCGAATAGTTTCCATTCGAATAATAACAAAATAAATATTATTCTCCTTGAAAACATTTATTTTCATGTTTTTCACGATTTGACGATGCCAGGTGTTCAATACTGCAATGCATACGTAGATGCAAACGCTGTGAATATTACCATCAAATCGTCAAGTTTATCACAAGAAAGGAGTTTAACTAAAACTCCGATTAGAATACAGAGGTGTGTTAAACGAATAGCTAGGAAAAAAATAAGAAAGCATGAATATTAAGGGAACCGAATGGTTATGTATTGCATATGTTTAATGGAAGAATACCATTAATGTAATAAACTAAGCCCAATAGTGAAAGAATTTATCATGATGACTAAGAAATCGATTAAAACGACTTCATCGACATTATAATAAATTCATCAATCAATAAAATAATGAACGATGAAAAATAAAACTGAAAAAATCCAAGTGAAAACACGTTCATAAATCGTAGAGAAACGGTATCAGAATCTTCAAATTATTTGTGCATCTTGTCTCCCACTGATAAAAAATAATTTTTTAGCTACTCAATACTCAAGATATAATTTAAGATTTGAGGAGTATATATATGTAGGAAAGAGTCAATAACGATCATGAAATAATGGGGAAATACTGAAAATAATAAAGAAATGCTCTAAAAAAACAGTACAAGTAGGAAATTATGAGAATAACAACGCGAAAACAAGGAGATTTGAGTTTACGCATCGAAAAGCACTTCGAAGCTAAGACCTGTACTGAGATGATGTGGTCGAAGTTGATCAGATTTTCCGTTGGCTTCCCTCCCAAATCTAAAGGAAAAACGTGAATACGCACGCAAGTATGCTGGCAGTCAGTTTCACATTATTTGTGGCGAGGGTTTTCTGAATAGCAGACCCCCATGTGCATATTCGAGTATGAAATCGCTTCAAGGCCCATAGAAGTTGAAAAATGTAAATGAGGTTTAATAGAAAGTTAATTTGTAAAGAAGTGACGATAAAGTAAAGTTCTGATATGAACGTAGATGGAAAAAGGGGAATATGAATTTAGCAAATTTCCAAAAAAGAAAGGTCGCTCTGAAACAAATTATTATAAAACAATATTTTAAAGCAATACATAATATCAATGAAAATAATTATTCTCGCAAGAACATGAGCCAGAAGCCCTTGAAAAGGACAAGTATTCTACAGAAACTAGTATCGTAAGACAAAATATATCTTAAAAGAGGAAGCATTCTACTAAAGGAAGCCTTTGAAAAGAGGAAGCTTTCAAATGGAGTCAGCACTCGAGAAAAGGAAGTTCCCAAGAAGTAGAGTACACGAAGTAGTCCTGGCAGTCCCTGCCCTGAGCCCAGTTTAGGAGGACATACGTAGTGGTCCTTGCAGTCGCAGCCCTAAACCCAGTTTATAGAGGTGCAAGAAGTAGCCAGTCTCCCTCCCCAGATCCAGCTTAGCCCATTAATGCCAGATGGGAACATATGTACCCAGAGATAATCATTCCCTTTCGTTGCATATTCTGAATGTTTCGTTCAAAATTACGGTAAAATTACACATAAATGAGTAAAGATGATTGGTAAGTTGCACATTTTGATCAGTCTGAAAATAATTTCGCCGTTAAAGGGTTAGGAAGACGCAGCATGGAACAGACTGGGCAAAGTCCGTTCTTGCAGATAAGCTCATTCACTTTAAGTGTTCTCTTAATATGCTAATTCGCGTGAGTTTTGGGTCGCGTGACGCTACCTAATTAAGCAAGGTTTCTACCATCTCATTAAGTGCCCTGAATTTTACCAACTTGTAGCGCAAGCAGCGTGCCTCAAGATTTATGCCTTCAACGCCTATATTTTATGCAGTAAAGTCATCCTAGGGAATTACAAAGCGCGCACAGTTAAACCTCATTGGGGTTTAAATTCCTTGAATGCTTCCTTCCTCGCAAATATCAGACTATTATAGTTATCCCTTCAGTGAAGATGATAATTATGCCGTTATCATCTTATATAATACTCTTGTGCAGTGTGTTGTGCCATTCACCATTCTGTGGCCATCAGGCAAAACTATACAGAATATTATTTTACACAGAAAAATTCCAGAATAGTTTGTGCATTCATGTCTCACAACCTCACATGATTAATAAAGATATTGAACAAACGATACAATAAATGTTCATGAAGCTCTATGGCACGAGAAAATATACAGGTGATGAACATGTAACTTAACGTTAGGCAAAACCAAATATAGATTCTTCAACTGAAGCATACTATCTGTGGGAACATTTCTTTTTGATTTGTTTTAAATTTCTTCACCTGGTTGTGACTGAGACTCGGAGACGCTATGAGCAGCGTTTTACAACTCTGCCACGACTATTGTTCCTCTATCTGTAAGTTTTTGGTATCCCTGAGGTGTGACACCACGTCTCGAAAATATAGCAAACATAAAAGCGGTACCAGGATGTGGTAGATGCCTTTATTTTGTTCGCTATTTAGTCGTATAGCTTACCACCGGTTGCGAGGCGGACACTACCGCACAAACACTGTGAATGATGCAATATTTGTAGACACAGACGCTTATATTTTCAGGAATAATTTATGTCAAATATTTTTGAAGTAATTCCTTCAACTCGTGTGACATTTTTGTGTCTCACGTGATTCAAAACGTTGCCTATCATAAATTCTATCCTGCTATGTTTATATAGTGCCCTACATTCAACTGTTCTGTGTTACGTATTTAACTGTACTATATTTAACTGTGTATGATGACAGAGCTTGTCTATGGAATAGAGGATGGCGTCAGGACTGAGCCGGGGGATCCATTCTTGGGTTGCTACCTGTGTCTCATTCTGTCAGATATCAATCGCACACAAGCCCCTGAAAAGAACATACTGATTGTTTTACTCACAGCTCACAATAATGACATTTCGCTTGAGACAAAACAGTCTTCGAAACATTTTCAAGGACACATGGTAAATTATTGCGCTACTCAATGCAGTTAAATTTCTAGCTAATATGCGATTTAGACAAAATAATGACTTTCATGAATGCAGGCATCTGACAAGAATTAACGAATTTAGGACACGTCAGTCCATTAGTAACGGATGTGAAATAACTGTTCGGAGCAGCACTAGCAGTGAGATTTCTGTCGAGCCCCATTTGACCAATTTTGGAACGGCATTTTCTCTGTTATTCTTTTTGCGTTAGCAAACCAATGAAAATTCAATCATTTCTTCGCTGACAGCAGTTGCTTTCATTGAGACCCAGGTATGTCAGAATTATTTGCTGGCCCAGAGCCGACACACAAGCCCCATGCACCAGGAATATTATTGTCAATGCCGGTACCGCCGAAAAATGACGTTCCTGAATGCTGCTAGTACATTCCAATGCTGTAAACATCACCGACTACTGCTAGTACATTCCAATGCTGTAAACATCACCGACTACTGCTAGTTCATTCCAATGATGTAAACATCACCGACTACTGCGAGTTCATTCCAATGATGTAAATATCACCGACTACTGCTACTTCATTCCAATGATGTAAACATCACCGACTACTGCGAGTTCATTCCAAAGGTCTAAACTCTAAACGCTCTAAAAATGAACTCTTATCAAATACGTTTATTCGTGAATACTGATGGCCTTGAGCCCATCGATTTTATTTCACATATGATTTAAAACGGTATGCCTAATGACTCTAATTCAACAGCAACAAAATACATGTACGGCAATTAATGGTGAGCCAGCAAAGAGTAGTGAATAACACTACACGTGTAGTTCAATTCACATATACGTTATTTTCTTGTAAACTTATGAAACAATTCTTACATTAACAATGAAGTTATCAATAATAAATGTAAATTTAGGGTGATTTTTGCCTATCGATTTATATTCCCGACTTTCGTTTGGCTGCAGAAACAACGTATAAGGATGGTAAAAACCAGAACCAAAGCCAAGGTTTTAAAGCTTTGCACCCAAAAGGCAGCAGATTAGGGAGTTTACAAGATCATAAAGGGATTGAAAGAGACTGTTAGTAGGTGTCCCAAGAAATGATACACTCCAACGCGTCTTGTGAAAACACTGAGGTATGAGAAGCCTTAACGTCTAATACAGTAGATGCTGCCCAGTTTTCTCGCTCGTAAGATTTTACTTTCGATGAAAAGGACGCATCGTTTGACGCGTATTTCGCAAAGGGACAAAAACGTAAACCGAATAAGAGATTTTTTCTCGTCACAGATCATTCAACCATGAAAAATTATAACTCTAAGATATGGTTGAAAATAATTTTCTCTATCAAAATGTACTGTAGTGCTACTATGTCATAAATCTTTAGCACTTAAAGAGCTCGAGTTGTTGTACGTTAAAATACCAATCGATTCTTTCTTGACCGCGTATAAAATTTCTTAAAACTTCTCCAACCTTCAACTAGTAGATAATGTGTATTATCGCCAGTACGTGATCATAATAGATGCAAAGTAGGAAATCAACACCGCTGCAGAAAGCGTACCTTTGAGTAAAGTTTTCCAGCCCAAAATTACGTTTGCAGAAAAAGCGTGTTAGAGAGCAATCTCATGCAGTCCAATTTTGAAAAGAAAAAATGACTAGCTAGAAAAGTAAGCCGATACGCCCCCTCCTTTTCCGTTCATTGAGCCGCT
This sequence comes from Trinorchestia longiramus, assembly GCA_006783055.1. Lineage (NCBI taxonomy): Eukaryota > Metazoa > Arthropoda > Malacostraca > Amphipoda > Talitridae > Trinorchestia > Trinorchestia longiramus. The sequence goes on along the minus strand of VCRD01000039.1, from coordinate 231,800 downwards.
TTCGTGTCGGATGATCTCCAAGCGTGCCTGTGAGGCACGACTGAGACAGCTTCAGGTACATGTCAGGTACACCTGTCGGGTACACCTGTCGGGTACACCTGTCGGGTACACCTGTCGGGTACACCTGTCGGGTACACCTGTCGGGTACACCTGTCGGGTACACCTGTCGGGTACACCTGTCGGGTACACCTGTCGGGTACACCTGTCGGGTACACCTGTCGGGTACACCTGTCAGGTAAACCACTCAGGCAATATAAGGGTGTTGCAAAAATTCAAGACCATCACATTCGAAGAGCTGGGTAATTGTTGTCAGTATTAAATGCGATACACCCTTTTTTTCTTCTGCACCTATGATCCTAATTACAATTTTTATGTCTAAATGAATATTCCAATTTTAGAGAAAAAGTTATTTTCTAAACCGACAGTACATTTCTTTAATTTTTAATCAAAACAGGTTTATGACTCCATATCATGGCTAAGACAAAATATTGAGTGTATGTATGAAAAAATTTCGATTCTGAATAAATACCTGATAACCTTACTCTAATCTAGATTTAAACTTTATATCAAGTACTTGATCAAATTTTTGTAGCATTTGATTGAGCCTTTTCTAAACTTTAAACACAATATAGTAAAACATAATGACTTAATACTGGTTGAATGTCTACGAGAAGTTAAAAAAGGTTTATGTTTGAATTCAGAAACTAGACTGTCAATCAAAAACACTAGTCTACGTAGTTGTCAAGATTTAAAATGTAAGTGAGAATAGGTTTGAAGCAGTTCTTCAATCTGAATCCTAAATTTTTGCTGATGTTACAGAAAAAAAATTAAGATGTAGGAACACACTAGAAATTAGCATATTCCAATCTATTCGCAGGCAAGTTTTAAACACATACATTTTAGGATATTTTAAATGGATTGGCTCCCAAAATGTTCAAAAAGTGTTCTAATAAATATCTAGAAGAGTGCAGCTGTTGTGGACTACTATAACTTTTATAAGCATTCGAAAACAGTTTTATAGCAAGCCTGTCATTTCCTAGTGGCAAAAATGCGCGCACGAACATAGGTGGAGACGGGAACAATGTTGCTCTTATATCCGTTAGTTTTACATTGTGTATACTTCCATTCTTTCAGAACGAGCTGAGGCTTAACACGTTTGTTGCGATTGCCTGATTGGTGTAAAACTTCACTTTGTACGCATAGTCACTAGAAGGATCTGAAAGAATTACAGAACCTAACCTAAGTGACCCACCGGTGGGTCGCACCGCAACAAACGTGTTAAAGAACTTGGGTAATAACAGCGCACAGATAACGAAGCTGCAACAAACGAAGGATAGAGGCAAAAACAGCGGAGCAGCTCTCAGACAAGTGGGCAACCACAGTTAAGAAAAGCAGCTGAAGCACAATCCGCTCTAGTAACACCGAAGACCAAGATTGTACGGCGTTTCATTAGATTTGTTCACAAATAATAGATTAGGTTTTCTCCATCTTCATGTGACAGAGATAATGAATACAGATGGGATATAAAACAAAATAAAAAATTGTAATTTGTTGAATGGAAGACGAGATACAGAGTTTTCTGAATAATGAACACGTAAAAATTAATAATTTTGAGAGCTGCATGCACTAAAACTTGCGTCTTGAGATCGTTAGGTTGAATGATGGCAGAAAACGCGCTTGAATGAACATGGACTTTTTCACGATTTTACGCATGATTCAACAGTGACAACAGTTTCCTACAAAATCACAAAACTCGAAAAAGATTGCTAGAAATAGGACGAAATGAAAACAAGTATGAAACTGATAAGGTCGCATATTGAAATAAAAATTACTACAAATTCGAATTAAAAGAGTTTTCAATAAAAGAAGCTTCTGATACGTGTGAAAGATGACAGAAAAATATAATGTAAAGAAGTAAAAATAAAGAAAACCCTGGGAAAAGCTGGTCCAATTTCGGATAGAGAAAAAAATTGTAAAAAAAGTTGAGGTAGTTACTTTAGAAAAAAAAATAGAGTACAACTATAAAAAAGACGAGAAAAAACAAAACGATCGCAATTGACACTATTGCGAATGCAAGTTCATTTCACACTCGACGTAAATGGATATTGCGCGGGAATTATGGAGCTGGCAGAGACCGGGGAGAGAAAAGTCCCTTCATTCTTTTCTGGAAAATCTTCCCCTGGTTGGATCATTTACGATTTTTTCCACGCGTAAAAGTTTTCATTTTTTCTTTGTTAATTTACATTTTAAGTAAATAAACTCAAATATTTTTTATAATTTACTTAAACTAGTGGTTAGTATAGCAACATTCATATTGCTACGCAAATTCAATTTTACCACTCACTACGAAATTCAAAAACATGAGACTTTTGTCGTGGCTGGTTTTAATGAACAAGTTTTATTTAGACAAGAAAAATCTGCACAATGTCTTGTCATAGTAGAAGTATATTTATGGGGAACTTTATAAGATTTATATTAGGATATGAATGTTTGGTTTATTCAAAATATGTGGCATTACACATCGTTATTATTGAGTTTTAAGTGACTAGTATTTGTTGTTCCCGGTTTAAAGTGTCATATACTGTAACACATACTCACCAACCTTCATTAAAAGTGCACTGAGAAACCATATTAAGCTTGGCAGAATTGCTATGTTGAACGAAATCAGCTGAAGTACAATCCTCGTGTTATTTAACAAATTCCTATGTACTCATGACCGACTTAGACGTACCTAACATATTTTAAAACAAAGATTCCGATACCGAGTAACGCTCTGATACTGACCCTTCAAGAAGCTGACAGATACGCCTGCTGGGGTACTGAAACATCTAATTCACGAACTAATTATCTAAATGGGAGCATTGTGTTATAGTTCATTGAGGAGTACTTCTCAGTCAAATGTTTTTAATTAAACTCAGCAGGTTTCAACTCACAGATGTCCAATCGTTAGAATCTTAAACGCATCGTTTCAAGCGAGCGATTTTCAACTCAACAGGGTTCATCCTACGGATTTTCAACACAAATTACAAACTTGGTTTATTCAACTAACATTTTTTTAATTTGAATTGACGTTGAAAAGATGTCAATAATTTGGTACGTAGTCATCCTAAGAAATCCGGAAAACTAGACCACGTTAAGAAATGGTTGTGGATACACAAAAATAAACAGAGCATCAAGGGACCCTAGCCATGTTTGGGGACAAGTTGCTAGGATATGTCATGACCAGTGTACATTGAATAATTACGGATCTTCAGTTATATGTCTGTATAATCCCACTCAGTCAGAAATGCTTGTTGCAGGAGTCTGCCCACGTTTCAGGTGCTAGACCTTATCTTTCCGTTTTTATCCCGTTTACTGACGAGGAAGACGCGTTAGCACTACAAAACACTTGCACGAGTCTCGTCATAGCTATTTCATTCTACGCTTCCCTTCACCTTTTTACCTCATTTAAGGCATTTGTGCTATCTTTTGCCAGTTGTAGCGCCACACTGCGCACCGAAATTAACGCTAGGCTCCGCTGTAGAGTCAATTGAACAAAACCTTTACCGAGTTTCATTGTAATACTGAAACTCTCGAATTAAGCGAGAGCTGTGTTAACACCTCGAATGTAACCGCTGTAAACTATTGAAATAATTCATTGAACACCTATTCTAAGACTCGCATTCGCATGTAAGTCAGAGGCAACATTAAATCAACATCAGATAAGCTGCTGTGCTGGCAGCGAGTCTCCGGAGACATTCCCTAATTCGCTTCATTTAAGAACTAACTAAAATGCCTTCGAACTAACCAAAATTTATAATAATAAGCTGTATTCATGACATTTTACGTATATTAATCGAATCCAAGCTACCTCCAATTTAAGCATTAAAGATTATTAGCAATCGTAATAATAACAAATTTCCTAAAATAGTTCTCTGTCTCAAGAAAGTTGAGGTTACGTTTTTAGCTTCTCTGTATGTTTCCATATGTTTTAGATTGCTTACCACAGTTCCTAAACTATTTTAACATTTATTTTATACCACAAACTGATGAACTAAGAAAAGTTGGTATAAGGTAACATGGAATTTATCTAGAAAAATAAATGATTGTTATTCAAATTTTCATTCAGGTCGGAGTAAATACGCAAAACAGCGATTTTCCTCATACATCAGATTACATAAATCTCCAGAACACATTTACGACCCAACAACAAAAAAAGGAGAGCTATCAACTTCAGAAATCGTCTTACAACAATTTGCAAGATAATCTTTAATTTACATTGTACCAGGTGCATCAATATAACTTCCATTTTTGCCTTTCAAAAAGTTTTGAAAAAAGGAAGTTATGTTGCAGCATCCTGTACACAACTTATGATGCTACTGATGAAAGTCCTAGCCCCTATAGACGCTGTCTGAAACTAATACAGTTTGCATGCATTCACTGTGGGGAGAACTGGAATTCCGAATGAGCTTCAAAAGTGCAACGTCCACCAAAAGGACGTTGAATGACTACCGCCTTCAGAGGCAGTTTTCCCAACTGTTGGGACCCAAACAAAGCGACAAACACGTGCGTGGCATGCATTCGACTGCAGGGCTTCCTTAGGAATCAGTCTACGTTTCATATTACACATATTTTAGAACCACACGTAAAAATTTCACGCAGTGCAATGATGTCTTGGAATTCTGAGCGCTTCTTATTAAATTCTAGGAAACTTAATTCGATAGGAAACTTGAATACTCTTCTCAGCCAACATCATGTTAGGTTAGATGACATGAAATCTTACAACTGAAGTCGGTAAGAATCAAAGGCAAGCACTAAAAGAAAATTGAGACAGCAGGAGGATCAATTATTATTATAGAGACGTAAATTTTAATGTGATTGCTGACTATACTTAAAGCAGGATTTAAACTATAAAATGCGACGCTGTGCTCTCCTTCCCAGGAAAGAAAGGATTGGAACAAGCACAAAATACATCGTACCTGAAGCTCTCACCGGTTGTGACGCTAACAGCTCGTTTCTGTTGCCATCTTCTATTCTTGAATTAGTGGTGGGGCGCTGAAAAAGCGCAGGAAGTGACTGTGACGGGATGACTATGACGTCACGCATACAGTATTGAATATATTGTCTTATCTAGATACAGCCACAATTAATTTTCATTAAGTACTAGTCTATACTGTCATGAGCTGTCACTAGCGTTTCAAAAGTTGTCTCATCGAGCTTTAATTACCTCTAACTCGATTATTTGATGTCTCACCTTAGACATTAAGGACCAACATGTAAATCGGACCCAATTAATGCAATTATGAACTTTTTATGGTCCATAAAATTTAATCCCTGAAGAAGTCTCGTTTAACTTCTTGGTTTTCTTTTAATGGAACTCTTCATAGCTGTCCATAATCAGAAATCAAGAGCTTAATTAGAGTTTATATTACCACCAAATTTCACATAATTGAATCTCTTTTCTGGATTTATTCTAATTCAAATTCATTTAAAAAAATTTCTGTATTGACGGTTTTTCAATTCCATATAGAATTGTTTTATTTGATGCAAACGTCAGTTTTTCAGCAAGTTTAGGAAATTTTTAATGATATCAAACTAATAGGAAATTTTGATTTCCTTGATGGAAATTTAGTATTCAAGAGATACGTGGTTTTCCTTGATGGAAATTTAGTATTCAAGAGATACGTGGTTTTGCTTGATGGAAATCTGATTTTTGTTCACGAAAATTTGATTTTCCTCGATGACGGTGCAATTATGAATAAAGAATTTCATGCATGTTGGTGCTCTATAGGCAAGCTTTCTTCGACGGGTTAGGAGGCCAAGTACGTTATTAGTAAGCTGATCCTCACAGAAGTAAAGAGTTGGATTCCAGTTCCTTCGCTCTCGACTCTTCTGGCCAGTCTTAGAGCTGCCCTGGAGTCGTGAGGACGTCACCCACAGAAAACAGCATCTCACATCGAGACGCAGACTTGAACAGCCTCATCTCTGAGACGAGGCTTTGTTGTCTTTCCTTTCTAGTGACCGTTATTCATATACGTATACGTTTCAACCAGAACCTTCAATTTTGATTTTTATTCCCAAAAACACTGACTTTTGCTTTTAAAAATGTTCCAAATGAATCTAAAATCTAATCACTAGCACATATGTTAATTTTCAACGTAACATCCAGATGGCACTGAAATTTATGTAGTCGAATAGTGACATAAGTTTTCAATGCTAAAACCTCGAATAAACTCTGAAGATTATTACAGTATTTGCAGAGAGTATTTTTAAATAAAATATAATATGCATTAACAATTTCGGCTGACAGCCTCGCTCTTTCCTCTGAGTGCTTCGAGATTGATCTACTTAGTGTAATTGTTCAAAAGATTATCCACCACGCGGGGGAGGTATACGAGATCCAGATTAACGCAATCCCAATTAATGAAATTTCAAGTACTTGAGTTTTACTTCATTTGGCCGTTAGGTGAGACGATGAGAGGATCCTGGTGTGCAAAGTGCGAATGAATGCTGTTCTCATTACAGCATTACTGATTAGTGCAGTCCTGACCAACATTCCATACTAACGCAACCCCAATGAATACGGTTTTAATGGAGGTTGTGGAAATTAATACGGTGCGACGAAATCTGACTCCGAAAGTGCCAGTTCCGATTTTAATGGTCTCGGCAAAGGTTGTTTCGATTTCTGTAGTGCACATCAACATGTGACGGTTACCTCACCCTCAGTTCAAGTGGCTATTACTGAAGCAGTCTTCTTGAAAATGTTGTATCATTATTGCAAGAAAACTCTAAACTGAATTCTATTAATGTGAAAGTTTTCCCTTAATGTGGATTTGCGTAGAGTAACGAACAGTGAACAAACATCGGTTGAATGACGAGGAATATTCATGCACTCATTTCATCAAAATATATGAGGAAGACGGACGCTGTAGCACGGACGCGCTGGACAAAACCGCGCCTCTCCCGGACTATGATGAAGAAGATTATTGTATAAATGATAGGTTGTTTTAATTATTTGTTCATTAACAGGAAATTTAAGCTGTATGTCTATGTGTATGTAACAGGCTGAATCATTGGCTTTATCATATCTATGTATTCATTTTATACCGGAAAAGACAATCATGTTTTGAAAAAAATTCATTTTATCTCAGATGCAGCACGAGACGAAGTTGCACAGACACTCTGAATATTTAATACTACTATTATACGAATATCATTCACATGCGTCATCAATATAATTAAATATCCAATCACAATAATGGGATGTCGTAATCATATCCTTCACTTTCAATTAACTCACGTATCTTAATTTCTAACACAGAGGAACATCAACAATTGTGATTATGATACTTTCAGTTTTAACTGGTCTATATTAATAAAGGTGGAAAGTTACATACGTGCAAAGTTGAAAACTATGCATACTGTACGTATCTGCATTGCTGTGTTTCGTTCATAGCCCTGCACACTGCCAGGTCGAGTAAACCTCGGAGTCAGATTCCAGAGAGAGTTACCTCATCCGTATTTGTTATCGGAGCAATCATGACTCGATCCAGAGATGTGAGTCATATCAAACTCTTTTGCGCGACCTTTCGAGTGCACAATTACGCCGTCACTAAAAGCACTGCAACATTCTCTACCGCTCTCAATTTCTCTATGAGTTTTGGATTGGATGTGCCCCAACTGAATCAAAACCCATGAACGTAAATTGGCATTATTGTACAGTCTATTAAATAAATTAATCGGTCCTTGCAACGAATTTTTTAAAATCTAGGAACGAGGACAAGTGCTTCTTGTTTGTACATAAGGAAACTTCACGAATAAATTGATTCCATATTCAATAATCAATTGCAATTCTGCTGATGGAATCAAAATTTGTACGAATAAAATTCTGTTCCCATGGCCTTTAGTGAAGACCAGCATGTCTTTCTTAGATTAAAGCAACAGCTGTTCCTGAAAGTTCTTTCGACGGTTAGGCTTTTCAGTTCTCTTGCTTTCGACAGCCTGGTGTCGAGAACAATTGATACCTTATCACTTTTGCAGCTAATTTCTCGAGACTGCAAACCTATATCAAGAGCATTCAGGCTGCAATGTTCGAAATTTTGATGAATTTTGATGTTAGAAAAGTAATTGTAGCTTTGTTTGCTGTTTGCTTCTTTTTGAAAATGTTTTCACAGCTGCAAAAAGAGGCAAAAAATCGGTAAAGAATTGAATTTAAACTTGATAGAGATGTTTTTGAAACGATGTCGCATAACTTGTACAATTTATGCATGTGATAACATTCTAGTTATTAGAAACCTTCCTTAAATACGAAATATGGAGCATTTATTACCTGCAAGTTTCTGAAATAAATATTCATCTTCGAGACTTTGTTATGGAGAACAAATTTTGTGTATTGAGCTTCTCAAGCAAAAATCGCTTAGAGTATGCATCGATTAATGCATGCTGCATCTTAAATCATCTACACTGTAGCAGCACGTCCTCTATCGCCCTACCACACCCTTGTTAACTATAAATACACATCACTCAGCTAAACCGCCGATTACCAAACTATAGCAAATCAGAAATTCACAAAATTATCATTACATAATAAACAAAGTCAAATCATCCCACGAACAGTCTCTGAATGTCATGAAGCAATGCTACAGCAATGTATGTCGTCTTGCATTGCTATGCGCCAGACGAATTGCCTTCACTCGTTGGCTTAGTGTGAGTAACTTTTTCAAAATCCACGCAAATTCTAAAGTACGAGGTGTCACAACAAATTTATTTTACAAACTCAACCTGAGCAACTTACTCGTGCCCCAGACCCGGCAGCTCTTGCAATATTGCACACAATCCCGTCACAAAAATTACGGATGTAGAGCTGCGACGCTCGAATACCGAGCCCACACTAGTAAATGTTTGAGAATAGCGTAGTGCCGAACCTAATATTTGGATTCATAAGGTACGAAAAGACGATGTGAAAAAATGAAAGCTGGAAAACGAGAATTTTACGTCTGGACTTCCCATTAGCTAAAATTTTTCGAACAAAGATGCAATTGTTGCAAAGTACATGTGAGGAAACCCGCTGTGGGGAAATCAGTGAGGTAAATCCAATGAGTGTATACAGAATGGATGGAAGAGCAATTTTTAAAACTCAAATGAAGTAAAATGGAAAATACAGAACCTTAATTCGAAGTAGTGTATAGAGACAAATAATATAGGACAATCGAATTAGTAAAGCTATGCATTTAATTTACTTGACACGAGTCATCCTAACAGGTGAACCAAGTTAAGGATAATTGAACTGTAAGAATGGTACATTAATGAATTTTTAATTCTGATTCTTCATTAACGCAAAGTGAGCGAGTGCAAAAGAGCGCTGTACTCGTGCAAGCAGACAGATGACGCTCTCTTCCGGGCTTTCCAACCAGCGAGAATTTACTTTGCGCCGATGGAATTCCTGGATTTCGAGCTGGGGAGGAATTAAGATCACAAATTGGCACTCGAACAAATGCTATTAACGACTGTTTCGAATTTAACTTTTAAGTCAAAAATTCACTGAATGGCAGCCTGAGAGTAATGGCATGCAGCAATTAAAAATGGGTTCCAGTTGGTTCATTTATGAGTAATATATGGTTCAAATATTCATGTAGACTTATTTCTGTTCTCATGTATTTCTTCCACAATATGAAATTATGTACTAATCACTTCTTGATATAGTGTATAAAGCTGCAAGTAGTGTTGAAAAATCACTGGTTTGAGAATATTTGAAAAGGAGAAGTTTTCCACAACTATTAAAGAATATTTATATATGTATTTCTCCCGATATTTCGGGCACCTACGGTTTATGCTATCATCTATGACTTCGGTCAAATCGTAAAATCTTCAATTTGCTAAAAGTCAAGACACTTGCAAACAAACTTGCCAGTAATTTTTTTGGATTTTGAATCTTCTTTACCATTTACTGTGCACTCACATGGCGGTTTTGCAGTTTGAGCTTGTTCTAAAACGTGCTTCGGTTGTTTTTTCGACAGATAAAATAAATATTGCAACATAATTAAAATTCTACTAGACAAAAATATAGTAAATTTACTTTGTAACCTCAAAATAATTTGGCTACTAATTCCTATCATGGAACATGCAATGGGGGAATAAGACGTCAAAGGCGTGACATCTTCCGTAATTTTGTAATGTAACTTCTGCAAGCATTGAAGCCTGTGTGCTTCATCGACGTTGACCGACAGCTAAGTAAATTTTCAAAGAGTTGTGGGCATCTGAAATATACGTATTTAATCAATCTTCTCGCTATGGTTTTTGAATGATGATGCCTGTGTTACACTCAAGTACAAGCCGAGCCTCTCGCACTGCTTCTTAAGGCGACTAGAATTTGTTTGGTTTTCAGTTTTTTGGGAAGCTGTACATGAAGGTCAACCCATGCCACTCAAGTGAGATTTCATGAGTGGGAACCAACTGCATTGAAGGGAAGCTTAAAAAAAGACAGTAAATTAGAGTCATCGCCACGATAAATTGGACAAGAAACTAGCGAAGATTGAATTCTCTTACAACGCAATATCATTCAGCTTCAAGTTTCCCTACTTGCTTCGCACAATCATAAAGTAAGTCATTGTTTGGAACATTCACTCACGCGTATACAACATAAGGGCATATTTGCTCCTGTTCCATGGTTAAAAGCACTGTCACACACAAAATAATGATCAATGTAATGTAATTAGAAACAACAATCAAAGGCTAGCTATTGTTTTTTTTTTGTTTAGAAAATTATAGGGAATGAAAACTCGATATGCAGACAAAAGTTATTGAATTTTCAAAAGAATTTCAATTTATTATCGTATTATCAACTATAATTTACGAAAACGTGTTAACATTTTTCCTCATTTTAATAAGTCCTAAAAGTTCGTTGTTTATTAACATATAACACATTTAATTATTCCTTATGGTGTTAAAATTAACTCGGTTATATTTTTTGAACTTTGGAATCAATCACTTTTATCCTGGCTTGAAGACCTGTTTTTGTCCCTCCAAAAAAAACCTGTTAATGCAAGATAATGCACCGTCGCATTCAGTCAAAGCAACTAAGCAATATTTGGCATCGTTGTGATTCAAAGATGACAGTTTATCGGTGGAGCTTTCTAATTTGCCAGATTTGAGCCCAATGGAAAATTTCTGATTCATTGCTAGGAGGAAAATTTTTGCTGATGGTCAGCAATAATTGACTTCGAAATAAGACTTATGGAATGTCATAGTAGTCGTACCGAGATCGGGGCCATCTGCTACGATAAAGGAATTGAATGAATCGACAAAGGATTGATCTAGTTTTTAAAGTCATGAATTCTAAAGGAAGTTACATTAATAAATAGTCTTCATTTTCTGTTAAATCTGTTCAATGTTCATTTCAAATGCTGTCAATTTACATACATTACAATGTTGAAGTAAGTATCAGTTAGTTTTAATCCTATTTGAATAGGAATTCACTCTTCAAATCATATTGCCTAATATCGCAGATTCATACAATGCCAATTTATTAGAAAAAAGACTTGTATTTTTCAATATAGATTGTTAGCATTGCAAATAGGCTTCTTAAATCCTCAATAAATAATTATATCTGTAAAAGTAATCATTTAATTTATCCAAAGGCATTTTTATGTAATATTTTATTTAATGTTTTATTGAATTATTAGAGTGAGTTGCACTGTAGTTTCGGATGAAGTTGATCGTAGATTACCAGTAATCGCAAGTAGTTATTTTCAGCATGGAAAACCAGATCGAACTGCATCCTTCCATTATAAATGAGTCAACGTGTTAATTGATTGAAAGTAATATCAAGGATAGTTTTGCTGTATTTTACGAATCCTTTTCTTGGAAATGGCAGTCGATTCTAACATGCAAGTGCCCTTTCAATTTTGGGCTCGACAGAACGCGATCTCGGAGATCAACGAAAGTTGAGATCCTTTATCGAGATGTGGCAAGTTCCGGCAGCTCAGAGGGTTTCCGCACTGCCAGAGTAGCAGCGGTAATTTCAGTGAGTACAGATGCTAGCTCCACAAAAAATACATTCAAGAAACTCGATGTAGAAGAAATTTTAGATGGCAAAATTCTAACTGAAAGAAATACGTGATGAAAAATTTTTTAGCAGGAAGGAATAGTATTTATAGATGGAAAAAATGTTATATGTAAATGAAAGATATAATAGATAGAAAATAAGCTAGGGTGAAGAACCCTTGGAATTTTTTAAATACATGGTAAAAGAAATATGGAATTTAAATGGTGTAGATGGTAAGAATACGAGATGGAAAATACATTTGATGAAAGAAATACTAGATGGAAAAAACAATAGATGGAGATACATAAAATGAATTGAATACAAACTACAAGAAATAACCTCTTGTAGGACTTGTAACCTCCATCACACCTTGACAAAAAATTTTCCGATGTGAATAGTTCTGTCAATTCAGTCTCAGCTTGAAACTAACTTTATGAATTGAGTAATATTAATGTTTAGCTTTTTGCAAGGACAAAAAGACTTCTTAAAAGTATGCTCTCCTCTGTCATTTATAAACATAGTTGTGCACACTGCTTCTGAATACGTGAGCTCTGCTTCTGAGTACTCGCTGTTCGTGTGGCTGAGCTGGAAGAAGTTTCCGTACTAACCTCCTCCTCCTTGCCAACCCTTCTCACTCTGCTTTACGTACTAACAAACCCCTTGCCAACCCTTCTCACTCTACTGTACGTACTAACCATCCCCTTGCCAACCCTTCTCACTCTACTGTACGTACTAACCATCCCCTTGCCAACCCTTCTCACTCTGCTGTACGTACTAACCATCCCCTTGCCAACCCTTCTCACTCTGCTGTACGTACTAACCATCCCCTTGCCAACCCTTCTCACTCTGCTGTACGTACTAACCATCCCCTTGCCAACCCATCTCACTCTGCTGTGCGGACCCATGCAGAGAAGGACGACGTGCCTGTTACATTAGAAGATTTTAAAGTAATCGCCACAACTTCCAGTGTCTTGGACTTTTGCATATTAGAATACGCAAGAGACAAACCAATTTTAAATTATACACAATTTGCTTACCCTCTGTGTTTAGTTTATTTTTTTCAGTTTCTTTTTATTTGTGTTTTGCTTTTATTTGATTTTTGGTGTTTATTTTTTTCGTGCTCTATTAGGAAACAATGTTATGTTTAGGTCATTAGTTTACCCATGTGTTTTTGTTTACATTTCAGCTCCTTCAAAATTACCTAGAAGGTCAAAACGTCAAGATATATATATTTTTTTGGAGTACGGTGTTTAAGTAATGATCAATAAAATATTAAGACTGAAAGCGATTGTCCTTGCTCTTATATTTTTGGTTAACTTTATGAAGTATTCACCCACTATCATGACTCTTACATTTCCAGTCGTGCGTAGTTAAGCATTTGAACTAACTTTTAAGAGCTACACTACCTTCGTTTTTTTTCTGAGAGTTCGTACAGCCCATCCACTGTTGCGATGAAAATGGTAAGGTACACTTATTTGAAAACAGTAATATACCATCTTCATATTATCATATTTACTACAGGTACATGCTGGTACCTTCCCGCTAGAAGTTTGCAGAAGATGTAAGCCAGTCCAGCAGACAAAAGAGTTCTCTCTTCTAACATATTCCTGCTTCATTGCGTGCGCTGCGCTAAACCTCAGCGCCTTTACATCCTTGTTGTTTATCGGAAATTCAGCAAAAAGAAGCTCATCGTCGATCATTTTCCACCCATTGATCGACAAGTTAGCGAAGAGGCTCTTATAAATACTTTCAGATATCAAGTAAACAATATCCAGCAACATCAGTCACAACCCCAGGAATTTTCTATTCCTGTGAAAACGATTATACGCTGTACATACTACTGTTAATAGAACTTGAATAATAGTGTTATCGTGAGATCGTTACACTAACGAGGAATCTATTGAACTGCGGATCGTATTTTCAACATTCCCAACAGAGCAGCCTGTAATAAATTGCGTAGAGATACAAGACTTTAGCAGGAGCGAGCTCCACCGGCGTGCAAGGTCCGTAATAAGGCAAGAGCTTCCCCAGCGAGCTGCCTTGGCATACTGATGCACTCAAGACTCCCAGCCAATACCACCCACCCATTGAGAAATTCGCCAGTTTTGTAACTGTATGTCAGTAATAGGAGCCATTTTTCTAGCCTGAACGAAGGAAAATTAACAGCCGGAATGACCATCTGTAAAACTGTCTGGTTTTCGTCGAAAACTGATCTGAAGATTTTCCGATGCTTCCAAAAATGAGCTTTTGTAAAAAATGCTCATATCTGCATCTATCAACCGTGCTGTCAGAAAGTTATCACCATTTATGACAGCCTTCGATGGTGTCAAATAAGATATCATATAATTTCAAACTCAGAGTCTAACATGTCTCACAAGTGATCAAGAAACTCTTGGCGCCAATGTGCATGAACCCTTTGTCTGCCTTTTCTGCATCTACCAGAAAAAAACTTATGAAACTTTCTCACAAAACAGTCATGGAAAAACTTTCAAATTTCATTGCAAGTGAAAAAACTAGGAGCAAAGATTTTAACATTTGCTCGCATCAATATATTAGAAAAATTGTTAAACTGTTCGAGCATTAGCTCGTAGACAACAGGAAAGGCATTTGAAGAAGAACACAATTTTGATTCAGTGATCAGATAGTAGAAAATATAAACTTAATCAAAACCCATTCACTAGAGACAGTTAATAGGAGCTATGGTCAATATTTAAAATATGTCTAAGAGCATTACTTTCAATACAAAGGAAATCTAAAATTCTTAAAACCCAAGATTCTTTTATCAACTATGAAGTACTTAACTCTTAAATATACGCATTTCATACTCAGGAAAAAAAATATACACAATAAAAAAGACTAATCCCGGCAACAAAATTGTATATATTTTGAATTGGCTTGATTTGGGCAGGCATCAACAATGCTACTAAATGCATTGTATCTACGTTTGATGAATAACTTAGTAATCATATGTAAAATAAATAACTTAGTAGTTATATGGCTTTCATCATTCATGATACTGGGTTCATTTAAAGGCTATCTTATGTCACTTGAAGTATTGCATTGATCTCGGAGTGGATGACCTAAGTAAACTACTTCCTAAGCCGAAAAATGCTCAGTGCTCTTCCACACTATAAGTAAGGCCCGTAGAATTAAACGGTACTAAGCACCATACAAACGAAAGCGAGTTATGCATACCACTCTCATCCTCAAACCTTCCTCTGTTTGGAGTGGGAGTCGTAGAGACAAAAATACATCTAGTTGCAAAATGGTTGAAAATCAATGTAAGTCGAAGTGACTCTTACCTCTACGCCTCACTGCTTAAATCTTACCTCTCGCAAAAGAATCATATAAGATATAATATATGGTGCGTGGTACTGTATGATTTTAGGGATTTCAATTTCGAAATCAAGAGAACTCAATGAAACGATATTTGGAAACCTTTTCTGCTATGGTACGACGTTTTTCTGGAGCAAAGGCAACTACTTCAATGCCCAAGACTTCTTGATTGAGAGCAGCTGTAGTGTTAAATGAGAACTATGATTAATGGAAGAGGAGAAAATTTAAAGAAGTTCTAATATATCTTAGTTTTGTCGTACGCTTTCAATTAGTGAGGAAGAGAAGGGGCATGAAATTGAAATCAGATCATTTCCGAACTGTCAAATGTCAAATAATACTCCTAATTGTTTAAATGCATGTACACTTCATTAAGTCTTGTCTTTCTATTAGTTTTAAACAAGATCAACTACATATAACTTGGTATTGCCCCTCAAAGAAGAAGGTGACTTTTTTATTTGACAGGAATAGATTCTACTAAGATGAGGGATTCAAATGGTCCTTTTTTTCATGACTTCCTGAGCCAATGCTGAATTTGCTCAAGAAACCTAACTTCAGCAGTGTAAAAAGACCGTCACAGCACACGACACAGCGTCACCAGGAAGTTTAGACCTCGTTATTTACCAGACAGAATCCTACAGTCTTTTACTATAGAGAAAATGGAGACGTAGAAAAAACAATACGCGTATGGTTGATATAATGGTCAAGAGGTCAGAGTTCTGGTTGAGCAAACTTTTTAGTGTATCGTTAGAGAATCAATCCATTGGTATCATTTTCGTGGGACAAACAAACAGTCACCAGACTAAACAGCAATACCTTCTACGTTCCTGAAACTGATAATATTACGATATTAGAGTGTCAAGATAACGGGAGTAGAACATACTACAGAGAATTATTGGCTGCTCGAAAGCTTACAACTTACAGTTAAAATGCAACTGATTTTTATCGGCCTTGAAAACAGAAATCCCGAATGAAAATAAAAAATATATAAACCATTCTATGATGGTGTCATCCGCTATTTCAAGTATTCAGAATGATTTTAGGGATTTATTGCAGTTCATAGATTAGCAAATTAGCTTTAGGAGATAGAGCAGTAAAGATGATACATGCTCAAAAATAGTAAAAAACAGTAAGTACTTCAATTGATGAGACTGTAAGTCCATACGTTTACCGTGATATCTACACTTTTTATACATATTTCTTTCTTTAGGGGCGCTGGCAAACTTTTTATGGAGAAAATTAGTTCGAATTACAGAGGCTTACAGAAGCAACAGCAGCCCTCTGCAGCTGTCCGCGCAGCAACTCTTTCTTATAGGCTCAGAAGCGACATCAGAAATAATAGTGAGCCTACAAATATCAGAAGACCCTTAGTGGGCTGTTAGAGGTGGCTGTTAGACTGTCGCAAAGGAGCCAGGAAATGCATTGGCGCTGTTTTGAGGATCATTAGGGTTTAATACGGACTTATTTTCAGAGTTATGTTAGCCAGTGTCATATGGGGTTTTCGGAACACTAAATCAAGTGTTCTACTTGAAAAGCTTTATTTAGCATTTTGTTCAACTCCCTTAGAAGCTACGTAAGTGGTGCTATCTTTAGAGCCCTAATCCTATCAGAAATCTGCACGGAATGCGCCATTATCAGCAAAGTCCTACGTCGGACAGTACAGAGTACAATTAATTGTACAATAGCCTACGCCGATTTCCGACTGAACAACATCAAGCCAATGTAGCTTTTCAGAGTTTAATTAAATGCCTCATTAGTGACCCCTATTGAAGAAGCACTGTTTTACATGTTATTTGCAGCCCTCTAAAGATTTACGTAGACTTTCGATGCCTTGGCTGGGAACCCTCATTTAAGAGCTCATTTCCTAGTCAATGTGTTCAACTCGTCTCAAACGTCTGTATCAATATAAATAAATGCCCAATGAGTTAATTTCCTTTTTTTGTTGTTCTCAATAATACCAACAAGGTCGTTATTTATTTCTGTGAACTAAGATAATTAAAGGAAAGCTAAAATTGTTGATCTGTTTTCCATGTTCATTCAGTCATTTTCTAAAAATGAGCTCAACATCTGAAATATATATTGAGTTTTGCTTACTTCTGTCTACCTCCCATACACGACAGAAATTGTTCTTTAGTCAATAAGATTTTTTGAGAAGATATGGGCTTCTTGAAACACACATGTAGAATTTTTTATTAGGAAAGAAAGGAACATTTAAAGAAAAAAATCCGAGTTCTGCTCTGAAATCTTCGCAGGCAAATTTTTGTCACTTTGGAGATGACGGTAAAGCAACTCAGTGATATTCAGACAGGCTCAGGTTTAATACACAGATATGGCGTTTCTGATGTACGAAACTTTGCAAATATCAACATGAGTGATCTTTAAGTGTTGTGATATTGATACAAGTGATTTTTAAGTCCACAACAAATTTAACAAACAGATCGCACTATGGGTATGTAGGTGAAACCTTAAAAAATCATATATCTGTTACAAAAATTTCAAACACACTCTGGCCTCTTATATTCCTTTTCTTAGAGTTAAAATAATGTGAATTTAACAACAGCGGCTTACACATTGTAACTTAAAATGTAAATTCTCTAAATAGTTTTGCTAGTACATTCCTGATGAAAATGAAATATTCTCGAGAAAAAGCCCATGGAATAAAACTAAGATCAAAGTAGGGAAAACGAAACGTTTGTGAGATTCGTTTTGTCGAAAATATTAAAATATTTCTTAAAAAAATAAATCATCCGTGTTTTTGATATTTTATGTCCCATGCCAAGTCAAGAAAATCACAAAATTTAGAAGAAGGAATAGATTATTGTAAATATTGCAGTGCCGAAACTCTCAAGTCATTTTTTAGCAGCCCCTAGTGTTTTCCATGCTGATCTTGGCGAGCAGCATACACAATATTTCACGTTGAAAAATTCCCAAATTAGCTATACTAATTAGCTATACTAATTACTAATTACTAATTATTCGTATTAGCTATACTAACCATAATCAGAGTAGCGAAAAAATACATTTACAAACAATTTTAGCAATCGAGTGAAATGATGGCCAGATATGTTTTACCTCTTTTTTGTTTGATGTTTATTCCGGCAACAGAAGTGACCTTCTAGAACTAAACGAAGAGAATTGAAAAATAATGGGGACGAATAATGGATCCTAAAACTTCAAAAGAAGAGATCTGCCCCCACGTTATGCTCGTCACCTTGCAAAAAAGAAGAGAAACACTGAACCGCAGACTGACTGAACGCGTACACAACCTCCAATCTGAATGCTTCCGACGAACTCCAAATACCAAACAGTATGTTAACGAAGACAGGCATGATAACACCTAAAAACTCTTCCCAGCATCCGGAGGTCGCTTATTAGCTCACATAGCACTTAGCAGAACAAATTTCTCTGCTCGATATTTCTCTTGGACAGAGCCAAGTCACAAATAGAGTTGTGATAAAATGTATCATAAAAACCTAGACAACTCTCCCTCTTTTCCGTCTCTACTAACGTGTCATCTATGTAATTCTCTTCGTTAAGTCCGGTTCTGCCCCCACTGCCTCACGCTTAACTCCGATCTCTACATTTTTCCACCGTTACCTGACTATTATTCTCTGACCTATTTTTGGGCAACCATTTTTGGACAATTCTTTCGCGGTAATTTACTTTAATAATTATTGCACTTCTATTACTATCACTAAACACCCTCTCACCGTAACATCATTCCTGTATAATCCCTCTCCTCCCATTCCTACTCCCCCTCCTCTTCCTCCTTCCGGACGCTACTTCGGAACCGTACATCTCGAGTTGAGGCCTCTAAAAAATTATATAAATTTGGCGGTAATTCGACGCGACCAAGTTTATAGGCCTATTTTTAATACCTGCCCCGGAAAATAGGAAGTTCTAAGAGCGCGAGTTTTCTTCGAACCTCGAGGTCAGAATCATTTGTCTGTATAATGGAAGTAAATCTCATTTTTTAAGTGACACCAACACAATCTGTGTGTCCATTTCATAGTTTTTATTTTCATGAATTGTCGGAAAAAAATTTCCATTTGTGATTTTTAAAACTAAAGATTAATCAAGATTAAGATTGGAGCAAAATTCGGCACTGAAACAAATGTTTTTGCATTAAATGTAGTTTTGCACCGAATTCTTCAGGGTACGAAGATGAAACTTTACATATAACGAAACAAGTGTAAAATATCCTTCAGTAGAATATAGCATGTACTTATGTTACGCAATTATTAATTTATAAATTCATAAACTTTAGTGCGTTTTTATTTCATTGTAAGGAAAACAGTTAGAGTACAGCTTGTTGAAAATGATCAAATCTGCTATAATCAATAAAAATTCACGACGCTGATTAAATATAATAGGAGAAACATTATATATATATATATATATATATATATATATATATATATATATATATATATATATATATATATATATATATATATATATATAGATCTAAATTATTTTGAATATTGCTTTTTAAATGCTGCTCACTAGATTTTTCTACTGTAATGATTTTTTTTTGCTTAGCTATGAAGCAGTAATATGAGCTGGAAGCCAACGGAAATACACTGTAAGTTTTATAATGCGTACTCGTTTACTGCGTTCTTCTTCATGGGTGCGTCATTCGTGATGTATCAGAGGCATGGTATTTGCGTGTGCTCTTCGTCCACTCTTTTGTTCGCATTTTTGAACGGTTTGAGGTGGTAACTGCCTTTCTGTTCAATTGTGTACTTGTGAATTAGTGTATAAATGGTTGAGTAAGGAGACAAGCTTTATTATTTATAACAACTCTGACATTAATAATCTAAGTACAGTTACTTCAATACTAATGTAAAAATTCTGCCTCATATTATATTCAACTCAAACATTGAAAAGCTGATGCAATAAGTGTATTTGAGTTAGAAAACTAACTCTAGAAATCTGTGCATAAAAACTGAATTTACTTAATATGTACTAAAAAGACTGATATTAAATGTCATTAGTTGTACAAAAAATTGGCAAGCAGAGTTCTGCGAATATGCTAACACGAGTGTCTTTTGCTAGTGCATAGTGATATTTTCGACTCAGTAACGAAATATTTTTCACGCTGATACAATTCCTGGTCTTTCATCTTCTGGCATTTGAGTTATTTCTACTTCTATTTTTTTAAATATTAAAGATACGCCTGCAAAAGTGTTCTCCTCGCATCATTTGGCCAAACCTAGTTCGATAAATTCTATAATTTCACTAAGCATTTTTAGTTCTGTGGTCAAAACAGTTATCATTTCATGCTTCAGTTCTTAGTTTGAGTGAGTCCATATTGAATGTTGACTTTATTTTCCCTCGGCAACGAGTTACCCTACCATGTAGTCAGGCCTTAATTTCAAAAGAAATAGTCTAACGATTGGAAACATCATACCTGTCGGAACGACTTGCTTATAAATTAAAAAGAAACTAGGCTCTTAATAAAATTCTACATTTATTCTTCCATGAAGCTTTTGAAAATCCTCTCTGTTCCGAATGCAGATTTAAGCACAATTTGGTGGATCTTCCTGAACGAATCAAGATAATATGTTTCCTTGCATGGAACTTAACAAACTTTTTTTTGACAGGACTTGTTTTGTCTGACAAATCGTCCCTTATTTTAAAGGTAACATAACTATCCGTAAAAAACTATAGAAAAACTTTAAGGGAAAACCTCCCTTTATCTCCTTTCATTTCGCAGGAAAATTGACACTAAAGAAAATAATCCTTAAAGCGAGTCTTTTAGGAATTTAAATGAAGTCGCACACAATAAGCATATGAGTATGTACGTCTGATTCATTTTTTCTGATTATTCATTTAAGTAAGTCAGCTGTGAGTTTTAGTGAAGGATTCTTCTACAACAAACTTAGCAAGTAGCTGAGATACGCCTGAGAACTTAGACCACGGAAAGGAGTACTCATCATGATTCATCCTCCAGTAACACAATACGAGAGCACAACGCTTTGTCTGTTCCTATCACGGCGTTAGTCAAGCTGATGCACCCATTCCGACCAACTTAACTCGATAACCTTCACGTCAGAATTTGCCGTCCATTCATTTGAGTGACCGAACATCTCTGCTATTCTTCATCGAAGTTTCTACATAAATTTGCATGGAACTCTCTTTGCTTTCAAGAAGTGTGCTTCCTGCTCGTAAGTCCCATCTCTTGAATTACTAGTGAGAATTTTTTCGACAATTCAATCAAATTCCCCTTTGTCATGCATGACTCCCATCTCCTCTCGCCTCTCCTCTTTCCGTCTCCCTCACTATCCCTCCCTCTGAACCTCCCTTACTCTTTCCTTACCCTCCTCACCCTCATTCTCGCCAGTGAATTACATTAACTTTGCTTGGTCTTCCCCATAACTCGGCCGGCGCTGTATATTGCTTTCGAGGAACCCCAGGAGAATTATATTGAAAATTAGTTTCTTTCAAATACCTTTCCTTGCTGAAAGATATATCGACTCCTGAAATTTTGTTTCCCATAAGCGGACGTAAAAACTGAGAGCTATGTTCATAATCGAAAGTTGTCGCACTTCTGGCATGGTCAGTAGGTTCTTCTTTTTACTTTTAGAAGGACCTCGTGGCCGTCCAATCAAGAACTACGCAAGTCCTGCTTGTTTACAGACCGTCATCGCGTGGGCCAAGGAGGAGCGCCAGCATAGAAAACGCATAATGAAGCTCGTATGAACCTGGCCGGAACTTTACCTAGAAACTTCACACAAAACTCCGTCGAAGAAATGGATGGGACGCTTCCTAGCTAGGACCACACCGGAAAGTTGACGTGATATGACACAGATACGAAAGGGACCTAAGGAGATAAACTAAGAGTTCATTTTTAGCTTCAAAAATTAACTCAAGTTTCAAATTCAAAATAATACCATGAAGCACACGAGCAAGACTCTGACGGATAGTCAACTTTATCGTGGAGATTCAACTAAAAATTTCTTACAGGCAAAATGAAGAATAGACATTTTCCAATTTCAGTAAGGAACATCTAAAATTTTGGTGTGAAAAGATAAAAATGGTTTTCATGCCCCCAAAGTGAAACTGTTTTAGGGACAAGTTGAAAGATACTAAAATTATAAAATTTTCTGCTTTCGACGCTGCTATATCATTTGGCTATCATATTTCAGGGAGCCAAAATGTAAAAATAAAAGGAAGAAGAACCGCTCGTTGTGGCTGTTTTTATTGTACGCTACATCTCTCTCCCTTTCTTACACTGTAAGAAAATCTACATTAGAAGGAAAATAATGTTGGCCTCAGATGTAAAATTATATTGCAGATTAATATGAGCTAGTGAATCTACAGAGAGCCGCTGAAGACCGCCTCAAAAATCACGAAATCTCACAAGAATGGACCCATGAAGCTCTGAAGAGGCATTAAGGTCAATAAACCACGTGCTCGAGAACAAAGAGTCAGGAAAATTAGCAAATTCAGCCTTCTCTCACCGCTTTATGTCCTAACGAAAGTAATAAATTTTCTTTGTCGCCTGTGAAGTGCGACAGCTCTCGTGAAAAAAAAATTATGGAAATAGAAAATATGATAAGACCTAATTAACATAAGAATTCTTATATTAAATTTTCTCCATTAAACTCACATCAAAACTTACGAAAGGGACGTTGTTTTAGGGTTTGTAGCTCTCAATCGAAACTAGGCCCACAACCACAAGCCTCCATGTACAGCAGGAGCAGTTTACACCAGCACCTGTTAGCGCAAGAAACACCGCCATTTTTCTGTGATATTTTGAATATAAAATTATTAATTAATCAACCTACAGAATTTGACCTACGTTATACATTTCCTTAGAAATTAATGGTCGACGTAACGCTTGAAGGAAGCAATAACCCTTTTGTTTGAGCACGGTTTATGTCCGTGTACGGAAAAACTGTCTATTCCTATCGAGAATCGACAAACTTAGAACGGCGTAGCAGTAAACTACATATACTACGTGCACTTACAACTGCTAACGACAAAAATTGCCAATTCCAAGTATAGATTTGGCAAATTAAAGTCATCGATAACGCTCGATGTAGAAATAATATTATCGTAGGGAACTTTTATTATATATTTAAGCTTACTGCCACAAAATTTGCTGCGCGTGAGTACCGATAAAAGATCAACTGTTATTGAGTGGTGCTGAAAACCTTAGAAGGCACACGATTTTAAAATGTTCTGTGCACGTATACCCTTCACCATTACAAGAGGTAATCTCAATTGAAAGTAACCCTATTCTTGAAGTATAACATAAGAAAGAGCATCTGTGCATAAAATACGGCCATTTAGCACGAAATCGAAGAGCTAAGCATGTTTACATTGTGGGGGAACTATGCAACACATCGAATTAGAAATAAGCTATCCTTCGTTTTTCGTATTACAAATACGAATAAAACTTTCCTCATGAGTATAATACTTTCTCAATGGCACGAAGAAGCTAAAATGTAGTTTTCTTTTGCGAGAGAGAAATGCAAATGATGAGCTGAGAATCTATTCGAGGAAAAAACAGAGTTGAACTGAAAATTCAATGCCGGCCCTACGGCAAGCCAAGAACGTGAACAAATACTCTTCGTTCCTTTTAAACATCCCATTTGACAAATCTTCATAAATTTATTATCGGTTTTAACAGAATTTCATAGAACATAAACCTCGTACGCTCAATGCGTGGAAAAGAATAAATGCAGCATAATCTATCAACTCTGTAGAAGCGGAGGCTGAAGTTGCAATGAATATTGAAGGGTAAGCGAGGGAGACACAAAGATCTGAAGTAGCTTGTGTCTGCGGATGAGAACAATACTCGAGGGAACTGTTAGACCACGCTTCAGTGAGTCGTTAAGAGTTTGGAAAACAATGAATCCATTGCTTCAAGCTACAGATGTTGCGATATCTGACACTGATATCATTTATGCTATGTCGTCTCGATCTCAGATTTTGCTCTTGTGTCAGCAATGTTACTACTAGTGGCAGAAGTTCTATTTACGTACTATTTTACCATTTTCGTCAGTGAGTTCCACTTACGTCATATGTTACGAAAACCATTTTCATCAAAAGTTACTATGTGTTGCTGGTCTTATTAGGATTTGAGGTATGTGTGTTACCATGCATGTGTGTTATCATTCGTGTCAAAGGCTACGATACTTTCGTGATGCTGCCGTTGTATTTTACATGGATATTTTGTAATCCTCACAATAGCCGAATGAAGCTACCCTTCAGCTTTACATAACTTAACTTTAACTTTTTATTTACTTTAGTGCTGCTGTTTTATTTTCAGCCAGGTAAAGTAATTAACGTAAAATAACATGCCCTTCCACCTTGGGATGAGCCACTTAGCTCTCCCCTGTGTACCGTTAACCGTAGAACGTTGCTCGTTCGTAGAACGCTAGGACTAGCCTCATGAGGAAGGATATTCTCCTTTGTACACTCATGCAATTAAAATAAACCTTGCGTCTCGTGAAGTCTTTCTCTTTGAAGCAACTCACGGCACGTGGCGTCATACAAACAGTGTATGGCTGCAACTGTGTGTTGGAATACCATACCCCAAACATTGTATTACTCCTCTGCCTGATATTCACCAGTAGCAATATTGATGTTTGCATATTTAACTCTCTGATCATCATAAGATATTTCCTCTTCAGTTTTATATTCGTGTATTTTGTTCCAGTATGATTCAAAAACTGATTATTTATCGTAATCTTTCTACCCTGATTATTGGGACTTGTTTTGATATTTATGAAGATTCTCAAAACTGTACAGTAAGCTTAAATAATAACTTACGTAACCTCAAATTGATACTGGTCCGTAACACTTACACCCTAACCCGTAACACTTACCGTTTGTGTCAGATGTTCCGATTTTTTAGGTTACAAGTAATTTTTAGCGTCCATGTGGTCTTGGACACTAAAAATCATGCAGATATCCGCGGATGCGGGTGTCCGCATTATTTTTCAGATTTGTAACCACTTCCACACTTTTAAATACAGATGTCATGCAGATGTCTTAATTGATACATTAATATAGTAGAATAGAATAAGGCAATAGGAACGAGCCGTTTGGCCCATTCTTGGTTCAATACCGAAGTCCCATGCCGTGCATCATATTTCCTTTCATTTTGTAGACAATTGAAAACCAATCAAACAAGCTTTACGATTTGTTTAATAGATATTTCTTGTAGTGCTTGTATGATGCATAGGATAAAGTTGACGCGTTTAGGGTGTGTTGTCAGTTGTCACGTCACATTAGTTGTGGTCTTGCATTCACGCAGTGGGGTTCAGAGGGCCTGCATGCGGATACTCATTGTTCGTTTACTGATTAAAAACAAGTGATAAGTTGTATAATGAAGAAAATAATTATCTATTATATATAGTACAGTATTCATTTAATAGTCGTTCAGCAGCTTCCTTAGAAGAGTTAAGAAAAATTCAAGAACGGCTTAATGTACTGCAACTTGGTGCTGTTTAAGACGTTGCAGCACGCTGGAACAGCAGCTTGCATATGTTATAGTTAAGTTTTGAAATAAAAGAGACTGTATGTTTCTCCGATACCAGTAATAGCAAAGTAAAGCCACTTTATGCAACAGGTGATGTCCTCCTAAAGAATTGAGTTACTGGCCTCAAGCCTTTTGATGAGGTATCCAAAAGCATCATTTCTATCTCATCTTGTGTCTCAGAGACTATACCTCTTATTGCCACATTGAAAGTCATGCTTAGGGACAGCAGCACAGAACAAGATTTGCCTGCTAAAACCATGAAAACTAAGCTGTTGCCACAAATGAGTGCAAGGTTCAATGAATGACAGCACAACGACCTGTATGTTATCGGAACTTTTCTGGATCAGAGATAAAATGGAAAATTCCTGAAGCCATGTGTGTAACAAAGGTGTACTGCAAATTTGTGGCATATGAGTGAAGAAATCAGAAATCAAGATGGAGTAAAAGGATTTGAGCCAACAAGAAAGAAAAAATGTATTTGAGACAGATGTACCTAGTGTCATCAGAAGCCTTGCAGACATAATGAGTGTCTTACTCTCTTCTGATAGCGATACACAAGACTTTGCCAACAGCTATTTCCAAAGAAATTACCACATCACAATGATTAACAAGTATCAAAGAATGGAACGCATACAGATGACAGAAAATCCTCTCCCTTATTGACACTCGAATGCTCAGTCGTATCCCTTCCTCGGTACACTTGCTAGGACATAATTGACCTGTTCCTCCAGCAGTGTAGAGTGCAAGTGCCTATTAAGAGGAGCTGACATAAATTAAAATGTGAATAATAAACTTGACAATAATTAGCTACAAGTATCAGATGTACGTCAGTAACACTCTTTTCCGAATGAGTGATGGCTGAGAAAAGAGGTTGGTAGGGTGAATTCGAGTTAGCTTCTCGTCCCGCATTCTAGCAGCATAGATGATGAAGTCACTTAGTACTATTATCTTTAAATTTAAGTTATTTTAGTTTCAATTTTTCATTGCATAATTATATTTATGAGCACACTTAATTACCAAATAACTTCATTCGTTTGTTATATACATTGAAAAAATTAAGTTTTCCTACATTATAACTATTTTCATTCATTATCTGTGGCTGAAACTAATTGTTTAAGGCTCAATATAAAAAAGACACGACATCGGCATCTGTAGATATTGAAATTCAAAATCTACATCCAAATCCGCAGATGTTGAAAAATCCACCTACAGACCATCTCTAATAATTCGTCTCATATGACGTGAGTTTTAGAACTCAAATGTTTCTCATCGAACAGAAAGCCTTTTCCCCTGCCCTGAATTGCGGAACTCGTAGCTAGGGTTCCAAGCTAAGAAGGATAAAAGGCTACTTTGCAACATTTCTAAGACGGCTTAAGTGTTTTTCTTTTAAATACTTGAGAACTGATTTCATTTAGTGGATAGCATGGAGGCGACATCCAAATTTGCCGCAGCAACAGCACTTGCGTCACTTCAAGTGTACTAAAATATTTACATTATCCCAGAAGAAAGTAGACTTGAGGGAGCAATTACATTAGAGACCTAGCATTCCTACGGGCTTTGTGAATTACTAAGCTTTACCTAAAGTGTTGTGCTGATGCACATCTCCCTGTCAGTGTATCCAGAAGAATATATGTTTCTTAATAATTTCCTTAGCTGTTTAATAATATCTTTCGCAAAGCATATACATAACTGTGAAATCAGCATTGCTTGCCGAATTCAAATATATGTACAGTATCAATCAAAAATATCTGAACAAGGATAAAAATAAGTCTAAATCTGGTATAATCTTAACTACAAAGCATAATGGAACCTGTTAAGCTGGGACTGTAAGGCGATCAATGTAAATTAAAAAATTTGAAAATATAGAGCTTGCTCAATCAATATTGAATAAGATATAGTATCATACTATATATATAACACTTGAAAAAATTACGTGTTCAGAATAATCAGAATTATTAACAAAATTGAATTAATTTCATTGATATGACTTATCAAAATAGAAATTTGTCTACACATTTATTAGTACCTTGTATGTAGCCCTTTACATTCAATAACAGCATAATATCTTTTGCTACAGGCGTGTATTAAAGTCTTGCAATTATCGACAAATATTTTCTTCCATTCTTCTTTCAAATTTTTAGATGGTTCATCGACATTTTTTGGATTCTTTGTGTTTTATCTTTCATTCAATATCTTCCATACGTTCTTTACGGAATTCAGGTCTGCAATCGGAGCAGGCCATTTCATCACAGTAATATTCTCCTCTGATAGAAATATATTAACAAATTTTACTGTGTGATACGGAGCGTAATCCTGCACAAATACAGCTAGCGGGTTAATTGCAGTCCTCAGGTTAGGTTAAACATGGCTCTTAACCAGCTTGATCGACTGGCGAGCGAATCTGCTTTCGAGCGGGAAGACCCGGGTTCGAATCCCGCTGCCGACATGGTTGACGCGGCTAGAAATACGGCATGGGACTTGGGTAAAACAACCGAATAATTATCGAAGTAATTATCCGACCCAAGAATGGGCCAGAAGGTTCGTTCCTATAGCCTCATTCTATTCTATTCTAACTAATTCCTTATATACTGCTGCATTTACTCTCCAATGTAGCCTAACAAGAGGCCCTGTACCAGTTGCTGAAATGATACCAAAATCCATGACACTCCCTCCTCCGAATTTAACACTACTTTTAGTGCATTAAGGAAAATATATTTCCTTAGGACCGCGTCGAACAAACTTTTTCCTACCAGAATCAAATAAGTTAACTTTTAATTAAAAAGTTAACATAAAATGAACATATTCCCACTGATCCTTAGTCCATGTGACGTACTCATTTTCAAATTTCAATCTAGATTTTCTGTTTTTCTCGGAAATGAAGGACTTTGTGGAAGGTACCTGACAAAACAAATGGTTTTCATTGAGTCTTAGGGAGACAGTGTGTCTTGAAATACCAATGCCTAGCTTATTACTAGCCTCTCTCGAAAAACCGGTCGCCGTGGCAAATCGATCCGTTGTGGCTTGCCTCAATATCTATCCATCTTCTCTTTGACTTATTTTCCTTAGTCTTCCAGGTGATTTCTTGACTTCACATGATCCAGTTTTCTCATAGTTTGCCAGAATGCTGTCAACAACACTCTTAGATTTTCCCACAGACTTAGAAATCGCACTAATCGAGAGCTTATATTTATTACATAACTTCACTCACAGCTTTCTCAATTCCAATGATGTCACTGATTTAGCAGCCAAGTTGACCGTGCAAGAGCCGACAAGGACTGACTAAAGTCTACTGAAATACCCTAAATTACTATTTTCCCTATAATCTAGCCAAGCATAAGCACTAATTCTTGATATTAATGTGATTTTGTTATTCGTACTGATCATTATGATCACCTCTATTTCTCAAGTGTTATATATAGTACTATAACTTGTTTAATATTGATTGAGTGAGCTTTACATTTTCAAATTATTTAATTTACATCGATCACCTTATTATCCTATATTGACAGGCCTATTATGCTTTATTGTAAAAAATAATCAGATTTAGACTTTTTCTTATCCTCGTTCCGATATTTTTGTTCTCTACTGTAGCTTCAGCAAGTAAACCTTATCATTGTTTTTACTCCTCTGACACTCTCGTGGAGAGTTCGGGCCATGTGCAGGAAACATCTTGTACGCCTCCTCTGTATCTTTCTCTTATTTTGCTCTTCGTCGATCAGATTCATTTTCCTTTCAGTCGCATGATACACCATTGAAGACACTAAAATTTTAGGCCTGTGTACTGCAAGGTAAACTATATTTCTAATGAGTTTTACGTCGATAATTGCTTTCTTTGTGGATAATAATAATATAAACTCTGAATATAATGATATTGTTATTCAATATTTTGTCATTAATAATTCATCCGAATGTTCATATTTATAAATAATAACTGATCAAAGTCAATGCAAATTATGATGCTGTATCACAAAAACTTCAGTGATCATTTCAGTAAGACTGAACCCTCACATGGAGTTAAGAAAACGCAATAGTGATTGATATCCAAAGTTTTTCTTTTCATTTTGAAGGAGGAAAGGCCTCCTTCATCACCAGGCATAAATCCTTTCGATTATAGTATCTAGTTTATACTGAAGAATTAGGTTCCAACGAAACATCACCAAAATTTAGAGGCACTGAAGTCAAAACTAGAAACAATGGAGCAAAATCCCCCAAAAAGTCATTCGTTACTCGTACAAGCAATTCTCTGAGCGTGTTCAGCGTGTTTTGTATGCAAACGGAGAGCATGTGCAATAAAATGTGTTCATTTCCAACCATGAACATCAAACTACTATTTTCTTTTGTTGCATTTGTATTGGTTTGACTATTTAATAAACATGAGCTTTAAAAGTTGTAACGTTAACTATTGAAAGCCCCGTATGGTGCATTTTTCAAAGATTTAAAACGCATCTAAATCAGAGTTGTTCACTTTATGAACCAGTTTGTTCGTCAACACGATGATAACTTTCAAATTAAGTTGTTTTCTTCTCTCTCTGTTGGCTCAATTTAACTTGTTACAAATTCCTGCACTTGAAAATAGTACCTCGTGCATGAAAAACAGGATTTTATTGAAAAATAGAAAGCATTAATAACACGCTCGGAAATGTTTCATATCAAGATCAAGGATAGTGTTTTATCTAATTTTGCATATCGTAAACATTTATTTGGGGAAAATAATCGACTAACAATCAAAAACACTTGGGTGTTCGAGCTATGTTTAGCGAATCTCGTTCTGTGATTCTCCCAGCTGATGATGTCACATCTTCATTTGAGAGCGGCGTACTGAATCGTGCCCTCACACATTCAGGAAAATCAAGCACCTTTTTTGTGCACAATTTTCAGTTCAAATGAACTGTGCTTTAAGCATTTATTTATTATGTTAACACGATCATCTTAAATTCTAGGCTTTAGTAGTCTGTTGAACTTAAAGGCAAAGTTTAGCAGGCGTCGTAATATTCATGTATTGCTTCCTTTCTTTTAAATATTTGTAAAATTCCTTGCATAGCGACATAAAATGCCGTCACGAGGGATTAATATCGGGAAATCAGACTCTGACTTCCAAATCATGAGTAAATTCTTGATGTCACTTGCCAAAAGTTAAGTGTCCTGTTTAAGTACGATGTTTACATGCTTGCCACTCCTCATTTTTAGCGCTTTCCTTTGCTTATTAGCCCAGCAATACTCTCTTCATTATAGTGTTCATACTCTGCACACAATAATTACCACCATATCCACTTGAAAAGAGCTTCAATTCTCAACGTTTCGAGAAGATGAATAATTAGGGAATCATGGTATATAAAGCATCGCCCGTAAACACTCGTTCAGGAGAGGATGTCGTTTTACGGCAATCCGCGCATTCCCTCGAGAGTAAAGCGACAGTAAAAAAACGAAGAAAAAACCTACCAATTACTATTATGCCCACAATTGCATCCTTTGCCAAGTTTTGTTGATTAATGCGCTTCATAACCAGTATCTTAATTACACTTAGACCAGGATCACTCACCGTCAAATGAGACCGTATCATACATGGTTTGAATGCCCATTGGTGGTATGTCGTGTTCTTCATAGCAATAGTTGTTTGTAATATTATAAGCTCACGATTTCTCTCAGCCTTGAATTAAATAAGAATAATAAATAAATCAACTTTATTTCGATATATCACAGAGTACAGTATAAATCCATAGTACAAGGAATCGGGTTTTCAAATCTTAAAGAATTGACTTTAATATTATTTTTCTAGCGACTTCGACTTAAATCTTGAGTGAGTGTCTGAGGGAGTGTGGAATGAATAAACGCCCGAGAAGGTAAGCCCAGGCAAAAAATACACAGCAAAAATTTATAATGAATAAATAATGCTACTTCAATTATCTTCGGAACTCTTTCCCAGTCTTGTTCTTTAGTGCTTAAGTATTTGAGTTCTTGGATACGCAAGCGTTTGAGAGCTTGAGGGCTTGAGCCCTTGAGTGCTGATTGATTGATTCCTTGAGAGCTCAAGTGCATGAATCCTTGAGCTTTCTTTTGAAAGTTTGAGAGCTTAACACTTGTTTGCTTGAAAATGAAAGAAAGAAACATTATTCCATTCAGGTATACATGAAAAATAAAAATAAAATTCAGTACTTTACTACATAGCATCTTAAGACGTGATTATGCTTCCAACTACTGTTCCCGTCCTTCCTATGACGTGAGGTATTTTCATGAACATCACTGAATGCGATACTTATCCAAAGGCTATTCTTGTTGTCATTGTTTCCTGTGATTAAAATTATTTTTAAACAAAACAATCGGGAATGATCTAACTGCCATGTTCTACGCGTGTCGAATAGATGCTCACTGATATTGATTTACAGAGTGAATGAAATTATAAGGCATTTTGTGTTACATAACATTTGATTATACTTTCCCTGTATTTTGTACAATAACTCCTCAACGGAAAATTTCTCTAAAAGTTAATATAACCACAGCAATAGTATCGGAATGCCGGGCATTGTACATTTTCATACGTTGAGGAAAAAGATCATGGATGTATTTCATTACTGCTTTAAAGACAGTAAATTATTCAACTGTAATTAATGAGTGAATCAACAGCTCTAAGGTAAACAATGATCAACAAATCCAAGGCATAAAGCACCAGGAACTTATTGAGCTACTAATTTAAAAGTTAGTTGAATGTGTCAATCGGTAGAAGAATTCCCGAGGCAATAAACCACTTAAGTTATACGTAAATGAGTTATCAACATAAACAGTCAATAAATCACAACATAAAAAGTCAATAGTCGTTGAATCAATGAGGCTAAGTTAATATGCCCTCAAAAAAAATAAGCATATATGTTGATAAAATATTAAATGAGAATTCAACGAGTTTGTTGATCAAAGGGACAAGTCATTAAGTTAACGAGAGAAGTGAGAGTAAGCACTCCAATCCATTGTGATACACAGGTCACATCACAGCCGTGCAAAGTGCCTACGTCCATGAAAATTGCACAGTGTCCAACGATACACTGTGCCCGAGATGATACTTGAAGCATCTCTCACCGACCATCGTGAATAATGTGAGTGTAGGAGAGCACACTGCCAGCCAACAAACGATCTTGGACTTGTTTTGATGCGGAGCTCAACAGAATATTGGGCTTCGTAAGCAGTGTTTCTCTCAAGCAGCGGGACTTAAACATCCTGTTTAATGGAAAAGTCAGTCGAGGTGAACTCGAAACTGTGGATGGGTGCAACGCTACGACTGGCATCCAGATTGTCTGACTGGAAATTGGACTATTTACATTTTTTCCTGTGGCTCCTTTCTCTTAGAAGTTTTCGTATTGTTCTAGATCCCTTGTTAGATCTAAGAAGAGATTGAACTTTAAGGGCGCTTGCTGAAGAGATTCAAAGATTGCATTTGGTCCTAACGCTGCCCAGATGACTTCAGTGTCGTATCATTGATGGTAAAAATGAACTCCGGATATAGACTAACACAAGGTTGATGGAAAATACAGGCTAGCTAACTAACTAAAATTAAATTATTCGCTGGATGTAATTTTACTGCTGTCTTATTATGATTGATGGCATAAATCTACATTCTGAAAGTAAAGCCGGGAATGAACTCAGCTGATTACGTCGGTTTCAATTTAATTTTTATTTTTTATCTGCTCATTTTGTCAGATTATTTTCGAACTATGAAGCAAGAATTCAATATTTGTATTTGATTTTCAAATCACTTAAACCTTTAACAATTTCTTTTTAGTTTTCTTTTAACCCTACATGGACCGCTGACATTATTAACCTGCATTACAAAACATTCACTTTAGTTCGATACTCTAAATGTTTTGTTCAAAAGACAGGATAAATTAAATATTAAACGAATAATAATGAATGGTACTTTATGCAATATTTCACTCAGTCAAAAAAATTAGTCGTAAAAGTTTTTTTAAGATTCGTTGAAAGAATACGAACCCAGATACATTTTGTGCGAAGCACTTTGAACTTAAATTGATCACTTAAGTTAACTACCATCGTATTTTTCATTCCATGCATTGCTTGAAACTCGGTGCACTTTATTATACAATGGAAGAATAAAATTCCTCGCGATAAGAAACAGTTATTCTAAAATGTTATGATAAGGGTATTTAATTTTACTTTTTACATGAAATTCAGTGAAACTTGATACATAATAATGTCATGCACTAACATTTTATCCTGCATATGGTGGGTCATAAGTTTCCATACACAATAAATATATAGACATTTCTAAATGACAAATAATAACATTTCTGTTCTTTTAATATGCTTTACACGGCTACACTTGTTTGAGCGATTGATGAGTAACACTTTAAACCATTTGAAACTTTTCAGTACGTTATAATACAGTCAAACCTCGATAAGACGGACTACTAGGGGGGAAGGGTGGTCCGGATTAGCCGATTGTCTGGAATAACCGATATGCCTATATATATGCCTATATATGCACAAATAATCACCTTAATAAGGCCTAAGTACATAATACATTATACTGTATGCACTATACTGCTGTATACTTTAAAATATTTAGCCTGTGGGGTAAAAAAAATTACAATATTAACTACTAAAAAGTCGGATAACACGTCCGTCTTATCCGATATCCGGATTACCGAGGTCCGTCTTATCGAGGGTTGATTACTGTGTCTTCCGTGATGTTCGTTCTAGGTCTTCTGTTAAATTTGATTGCAAGAATGCAAGTTCTTCCAAATCCAGCCTATGATTTCGAGTCGTTAAGCTTCACTCAAACGTATTTTTTAGGTATCTAAATGAAAAAAATGGTAGAACCATGTGTATAGATACTTATGGCTCATCCTGCATAAATACTCACAGTCAATTTCATGGAGTAAGAGAATCAAGTTAATGCTGCTGGTAGTAGAATTTTCTAATATAGTATGAAATCAGTATTTTGAAATTTAATAGGAAACCAAGAATTCTAGGATGTTTAATTTTTGTCATCGTAATTTTTCCAGAATTCAGCCAGAAAATTTTCTTAATCAGTTCCATACACGCTTCAACTTACAGTTCAGGATAAGAAGTGTAGAATAATTTTAGTTCAACAAGTAGTGCTCAAATCCCTAAATATTCACGCGGTGCAATTTTTGTGTTCTGCATTTGGACTATTCCCATTCCTGGGCAGAGCCGTTCATTGCATTATTCATGCCAATGAAAGACACGAGTAGCAAAATTTTGTTTTGAAGGCCTAAATATATCGTGTATAATTTATTTTAGAAGATTTAAGCAGTAGGAACTCATAAGGACTAATTTAATTCAGTGCAATTCATTCTGGAATAAAGTACAGAGAAATTTCAGAAAATCAGGCTCCGCTTCAGGAAATTAAATTGCTTCGCATGAGGCAACATTGCAATGCAATGATAATGCAATATAACCGTCCTCCGCTGAGTCATACTGCCGCCCAGAGACGCGTGCTGCTCACTTATGTACTCAGAGCAAACAGGGGAGCGTAAGAAGAAAGAAACTCCCATTTCCACAATGGACTCTTGACTGAGTTTATTTTTCCAGCTGTGATTGCCGGAAAAAACTGCATAATACCCGAACTCACACCTGTTTTCAACGTTACCCACTATAGCGGCTTAACCATTAATTTCTGTGTTATTAACTAACTTTAACGAAAATTGTCGTTTATACAACACTGCTGTTAGACGGAATTAATCCACCGATTTGACAGAAATTTAACGATAGTTTAGATAGTGCTTAAACATAATTTATAAAATTGATCAATATAGTGTTCCACTATAAATTTGTGATCTTAAGAGGCTGAAATAATCGTCAGAGATCCAACACTGATTATGCTGATCAATCACTTTTAGGTTTTGTTACTTTACTGTTGTAAATAAGCTATGATGCTAAAAATTATAGCACTAATTTGTAACAAATATTTTTTTACTTAAAGTTGTGGCGATATGGAAATAAAAAGGCATTTTCTACGTACTTTTCTTACAGCAGAAAAAAATGATATGTACGGGATTTTAGGATCATTAAGGGGCCAGTATGTGCTTTATAAAAGTGATAACGGTTTTAGGATAGGATACTATGGAAGAAATTCAAAAAGGGAAACCGTGAATTAAGTTCTTGCAGTATAAAAGCGATTAATTATGACATAGATTGATAAATGAATACATATAATGACATGTTTGCCTGTAAAGGAATTCAAACATCCATATATTAATATATCAAAAAATACTCAAGTATTTCGTATTTGATGGCCGCCATCAGAAGGATATTTTAAACACAAATAAGAACTCAACATACTTCATTCTGAGGGTCAGAGGAAAACATAAGTAAAGACCGATTGATCTGTTCAGGCAACAACAAACAAACAAAAGAAAACGTATATTTCCAATAAAGTTGGTACATAAGAAATGTAACAGCATTGGTTTTTAAAGATGTTTATTCAAAAAATCATTAAGTGGTAGGTATTCTATGCATAATAGATAATATAACAGCGGTACCCTACGGGTTTACGTAAACATTCACGTCACGCAATGAACGTTAAATATACGTGGTGAAACAAATGAAACTTCACTTTTTCACTGATGACTTAAGAGGTAGTCACTGGTGATACATGTAAATTCTGACGCGGTAGGTATTATACGCATTTTAGGTGATAAGCGAAACATTTTCTTTAGATACAGCTTAGAATTGACATCATTACATTTAACTGAATTGGATGTTTAACATCCGATAAAGACTGAAAAAATAAAATTATGAGAGTGGAAACTTAAAACATGAAGTTGTAATTGTTATTAAATTCAAATTGTAATTTATAATTACTGGTTGACGTATGGTATGGCTTGTTGATGATCGATTTAATTTAATAATTATTACAGTCATCTGTATATATCATCGTGTTTAATATGAACGGACGTTACTTATCAGAGAATAAGAATAAAAAATAAAATAAAACAGAGTGAATGTATTAAATTATCAATATCAATATTTAGATGTTGATATAGACAAGAAAAGCTGTAGTAGAATAAAGTTCTGATGTTTTACAGTCACTTATTGTAACAAAGCAAATACTAACATTGACGTATGAATTTTTTGATTATGCTTTCGATAAGTAAAAAATGACATAAGAAGATTAAAATATATATATATATATATATTTATAAAAGCCTTAGAAGAAGAATAGTCTGAAGAGCAAGCATAAATTCATATAAAATTTTATTTTAGCTTTAGGCAAAATACAATTTATTTCATATTAATAGAAATATTTTTTTGTTTTTTGTTGTGCATTATGAAAACTGAACATTTTTAGCATTGGAACGTTTATCAGGTAAAAAAATCACAAATTAATAAGCCTGAAATATAACAGAAAAAAGAAAAAGTAAAAAACACACAGGTTTTTGATGAAATTAAATTAGTCGATTTGACTCCAGAACTGCGGAATTATAGCACGAGTTTGATATTTACGTTTGTTTTGTTTGAATATTGTTAACTCTACTTCAGTTTATACTGCAGTTGTGTGACGTAAAGACATGGTAGACATTTATATGTAGCATGTTTCGTTACCAAATTAATTTTGTTTAATCATGCATAGGAGCTAAGTTTTCTCTATTTGTTTGCTACTTTAATATTCGAAAATGATGTGTCACGTTTTTTTTAATTCTTAATTGATTGGTGTTTCTTCATATGCATGGGCAGTTTATTCCAAAGCAATGCACCTGAAATTGAAAGAGCCCTTTGTCCAGCATCGGACAAGCGGGAACTGATATTAACGTCGTGTCATCGGTTTGGTTTCACACCCATGTTAGTGGGTGGATAGAATTTAACAACGTTGGCAGAACTTTGAGGGCAATATAGAGAGGAGAATACATTTTGACCTTGTAAATGAGTAGTCTTTGTTCTATCGGGGTCCAGTTAAGCTTTTTCATGAGAGGTGTTGCATGATCGTTTTTTTATGACGACTACTGTGACTTGGAGTTCTGGAAATCTCCCCAGACCAAGTCACAGTAGTCGAAGCGTCATAACACTAAAGATTGGATGGCTAATAATCTAGTTTTTTCGTCAAGCATGTTCTTCACGCAGTGAAGGAACATCAATGTACCGTTGATTTTGTCGCAAGTTTTCTTCACGTGGGATGTGAAAGACATGTTTTGATCAAACCAGATGTCTAAATTTTTTACTTTTCCTATTGGTTCAATAATGTCATTTCCTAACGGTAAAGTTAAATTTGGCAGCCTTTTTATTGTGTTCTTGGAACCAAAAATGACGCACTGTGTCTTGCTTGCGTTAAGCTTGAGACCATTTTGGTCGTACCATGATTTTACGTGTTTTAAAAGTATTTCAGCATTAATTTTTGTGTGAGATAGTTTGGCCGGCGCGCTTGTCATTGCAATTTGTACGTCATCTGCGTGCATAGAAATTCTCGTGTTCAAGATGGCAGATTAAATTCAGCAGCAAAATAATTGGATTCCAATGACTAAAACTGACTTCAAACTTGTCTCTTGAACACCCACCTCATTAACAGATATTTTTTCAAATGTGGTAATTGAAGGCCTCAAGGAAATTATTTGCAATCGTTTTTGTACGATGCATTCCAGGCATACATTGCAACAGTGTTGTGTGTAAATATGCATATACAAGCATTTTCACTGTGTACAATACACCCACCATTGGGAAACAGTATCCGGACATATCACCCAAGACATCCAGTTATTATTACGTATGATTTTTCAAAGCTTGACAACGATTGGGCTAAAAACCTTCAAGATGTGACTCCCCAAAATCATCATTGAGTCTGCTCTGTGTTCACTGCAGGAACAATGCGGTCAGGTTTGAAGACATCTTCTGAGTGCTTTCACGCGTAAACACGCTGAGGAGTTGAAAAAATCGAAATACTTGATCGGGCAGAAAACATTATACGCCTCCATTGGTCCAGTGACCAATCCTTGTGAGCTCTTAAACTGTCCAACATATAATGAACATTAGTATTATAAAAGAGAATGTCCTGCTGTTACACTGCAAGAAGTTCAAATGCGTTGTGGAAGGAGCTTCCTACCAAGTGATCTCTTCTACGAAGCATCCTTGTCAAAATCTGTGACAAACTTTTACCAAATTGGTGCCCAACATAGGAGATTTTAAAGAATTCTTATAAAATAATTCATATTTACACTCAAAAAAAAGATTACTGCAACAAAATTTAAATGTATTTTCTGTCATATACAAGCACGAAAAAATATAAATATAGAAAACAAGTGTTGATCCACCCTACTCCTTTAGATCTTACATTTTACGTTGAATCCGATAAAAATAAAGAAATCATCATCTACCTTGTTATTGTCTATATATGCATAAAGTGAAGTGGAATTCGAATTACCTAAATAAGTGGAATGAGAGAATGCTCATATTCAAGCTCTCAGACCAGGCTCCAGAAACCAATTCGTAGGAGCCTCCCTCGGTCAGTTACTGGACTAGCAAGCATAAAACATATTCCAGTTTTGCAAATACATAGCTGTAGAAGCGAACTTTGCAAGTTAATCTGAACCTCTAACTTTTCTATAACAGATTCTATGCCTTCTAGCCCTGATATTTTTCTTGTGTACATCCTTTTCTTTCCCCTCCAAGGCTTTACAAATCTCACGAGTTCCTTTGAACTGGAGAGTGCCGATGGGACAGTCACCACTTCCTGTGTAGTTCGTGCATTCTCTTTTACGGCGGTGACATCCTCGGTAAGCCTGGTGGGAACGCCATGTTCCTTTACTTTTGCCAGTGCTGTTTTAGATGATTTTATTCAAGGCTCTAAAGATGCGCTGATGAGAAAATAATTATTCCTCAAGAGGATTCCAGAGAAGCAAACAAGGGAATATAGAGATAATACCGGTAAAAGATTTCTTACACTGCTCTCTGATGCACTTGAATTATAGTGTGTTACATTCACGCAATTGTGTAGCTGAGTTGTAATACCTGAACGTGTAATTTTAACGCCAATTTGAATGCGTTAATTTCTAGAAATATCTCACCAAAAATCCTTGAAAAAACGTGTTCGTATTCAAACATTGATCATCGATTTAGAACGTAATTTGCGTTCTCTCTAGCGTGCATTACGGAAGACTGTTAGCATCTCGTCACTCTGACAATGGCTCTAAGAGCCTTTTGTCTCCTCAGGGTTGGAAAGTTTAACAAGAGAAAGCAAGCATTCTTTTCTCGTACTTCAGTTAATTACTTTGAAACAGGCATGGAGCTTCGCTAGCAAGATATTCTCAACGCTTGCACAGACGCGAAATGTGCAGTGTGCGTGAATTTCCCAGTTTTCAAGACCGAGGAAAGCCTCGAAACTTGCTCCATTTTTGCTGAGATTACGAAGTGATCTCTTCGAAGCGCTCAGCTAACAGCAGTGGAGGGAATCCAGGCGCTCCACAGGGGTGGGGGAGTGTGAGGGAGGGAATCACACAAGATTGTTGTGATTTAAAGTCCGCTAACTTCAACGTAGTGCGGAAGTCCGTGCAGGTGCAAAAGTTGAGTAAAGAAAAGAAAACACTAAAAGCGTGGAAAAGACGGCGTGAGTTCTTTGTGTATGAAACTACGAAGGAACGAATGTCAGGAACGGAGTGATGGAAAAATGAGAATAGGGAAGAATGATACTAAGTAAACAATAAAAAAGTTTCATATACAATTTCATTTGTTTTTTCCGTGAAATAAAACTGATTTAAATTGTTTTCGCTCTAAACAGTCATCGTTAAAAGACTACTTTGTAATTCTAATGCGTATACTGAAGTAACAGCTTTAGCATTGTGAATTGATATGCATATAATCTTGTTGAAGATAATTTACTGCATAAACGTCCCTTTGAATATCGACGCGGGAGATACTGTTGCAAAACTGTACCCACCAATTCAACCCAGTTCAGCCGAGATGAACTTATTTGTCTGCACTTCAATTGTGTTTTGTTGTTCAACACTAACTGCAGTTAATTATGTACCCGAACAGTGGGTTATTTTTATGTTTTGCAACACGAATTTTATGGCAAAGAATTTATAAATGGCTCGTAGTTTTGAAGATTGTGTGTTGGCAATTTTTGTTTTAGAATCCTTCAAAAACGAAGCATATTAATGCACTTATTCATTGCTGCATAGTTTAGAAACATCGGGTGACCCATTTTAGGAATCAGCAATTTGTCTTACTAAAGCTGAATGTATTTTGAACTAATTTCAAATGACCATACAGTGTCAATTGAACTCCAGTGCTTATTCCATCCATAACGCCTAGTGTCTCAGACACTAGGCACACAAATAAAAGGATAATTGATACGGCAACAAATGGTCATCTGAATTTAAATAAATGATAAACGAAATTCGGAATTACAGAAAGTTACCGAACAAGAGGGTATTTTATCCAACTCAATATCAGTAACAAATTCCAATGTAAAAGAAGGTAACGCAAAACCCATGCAAATTACTTATATATTATTCATAGTAATAATCATAATAAATTAAATGTGACTAAGTATGTACATGGAAAGACGAAATTTTCCTGGAAACAGTAGGGAAAACACCATCAAACGCAAAGTAGTACACCATGATGCAACCTACCTTTCAAATTAACATTCTAATGCACCATTAGCAGAGGATAAATACTATTCATTTATAACGACAATCATCAAAACATGTGCGATATTTATAAGTGAAAGGAAAATGTCAGATTCAACAAGAAGGTAATTTTTCTAGAACTGCGTTATAATTTATGATTAAAAAATAATTCCTACAATCATCGAGTCAATTCAGTCCATTGACAACTGAGACGTTAGCAGTTTACTCTCATAACGATAAACAAACTATCAAACATCGATTTTTTCAGTTGAAAAATGAACACTCAATGACAGTAACTGCTACTTCTCCGTATCACCTCACACAGAAGTTAAAGCAACCGAACAATTGTACACAATACTAACGCTTCACATACCTCAATTACCTCAGTCAAACGCAGAAAAATATGCTTCGGCAATCAAATGATGTAGCGCGAAGTCAATGAAATGATGTGAAATAGTTTTCTTGTGCATTTTGTGGCATTACTCAACGAGAAGTAAGCTTTCTTTTCGTCGAATTTTGTCTTGTTTGACACTTCC
Organism: Trinorchestia longiramus; assembly: GCA_006783055.1. Lineage (NCBI taxonomy): Eukaryota > Metazoa > Arthropoda > Malacostraca > Amphipoda > Talitridae > Trinorchestia > Trinorchestia longiramus. Next base: position 189,821 of record VCRD01000039.1, on the reverse strand, counting down.
TGCTTCAATAAAAAAACAAAATCAGTAGAGCACTATTTTGGCTCATTCTTTACGAAGTTATTACCGATCGTGTCCATGAGATTAATAATGAAAAATTTCGATTTTAGCCCAAACATCGGTAAATCACTTAACAAAGTTAAACTTAAACAAAAAGTAGATTAAATTTAGTTTGGGAATACATTATTCACGTACTCCAGCGAATACAACTTCCCCAGTAGAGGAAAATTTGATAAGGCAAATCATAACACACCTCGCTAGAGGGCAGGAGCTCGAGCCTGCGATGCACGCCGCATTTATCTCTCTCGATAAAGCGTAGGACAGCGGACGCAGAACTCACAGAGTTGTGCCTTAGAGCTTCGCTTTCACCTCATCAGTATTCCTTGGTGACATTAATGAATCAGATGTGTGCAATTAACAACGAAGCCATTGTATTCTTTCAGGTATCGCATGTTGTATGAAATTTAAGTCATAATCTGGACATTCGAAAAAGGACTTCAACATCAGACTCTGTTAATAGAAACTTCCAGGCGTCACTTTATCTTCTTGTTTTGACTATATGCAACAAGTATCTAAAATTTCAACAAACAACCTTCCAGCGCACGTAAAAAGAATAAGGTTATGAGCCCAATATTTAAGGATAAAAAATTATTCATAGGCCTCACGCCAAAATGTGCGCGTGATGAATGAGGTATGAATACATACATATTATCTCCAGGAATTCTCTCACAAACATGATGAGGGCTAAACATGTACAAGACACACAAATGTTGGACAGTCCTGAATGCCCAGGGTATAAATTCAGTGTTGTCCACATTAATAACAATTGATTTCAAAACGACGGGATCAACTGAGACTGCATTACAAAGAAGCTCTCATTCACGATTTGAAAAAAAAGGAAGTACCTACTTAGAATAGAAGACACAAACTAAGAATAATTATCGAACAGAGATTTATTACGGACGGAGGCAAAAATTCGAAAATCGAAAAATTTTACCATTTCTACTTCTACTAAGATGCCTCCCTCAAGCTGGAACAACTCAACTGGAAAACTCAACGAACTGAAATTCATTAACAAAAAAATGAAATTTAAAAAGCAAGATTATGCTAACAGAAATGCGATACAAGGAAACGGGAATTATTGAGGGTCAAATAACTTTTTTTACAGTTTTATTTTGTTTACGTGGACTTAACGCAGCTGTTGATTTGCCTAAATATTAGTAATAGAATTCATTTTGTACCATGCAATATTATGAAGAAGCAAAAACGTATTTGCCGCAGGAGCTAAAGCTTGGGTAGGATTGAGCATACATAGTTCATGGATTCTATCATAGATCTATGTTCCTAATTTCATTTTCTATTTCTTAAACACAGATATCAGAATCCACATCAGGTGAGCAAGCGCTTATCAAGAATATGAATTTCTCTTCCCCATTAATTGTCGATGACAGGAGTTGAACATGTATATATTTGTAGCCGTGAAGCCGCGTCAACAGACTATGGACTTGGATATCTAAATTCCACTTGCACACACAAACAAAAGATACAGAAACCTACATCCACGCATAGCGTTGACGAAGTGCAAACATTTTCATAATTCTCGTTTCATCCACTTCTAGAAATGTCTATAGATGTCTGTATCGTTAAGCTTTGCGTAGTTCATGTCAACACCTACAATTCAAATATTTCAGATCTCTAGATCTCTATTCAAATGAACCAATGTTTTACAAATGTAAATGTTCACAACCTTACTTCATACATCTATTTTAGATACAGATACTGTATCCTAACTCATTAAAGATGTAGATAACCACGATAACCACATCCAAATCTATTTCAAATGACATAAGGCAGAGGTTATCACATAGAGACGCATGAGGGATGAACATTCACCCTCACTCAGGAATTAAGGTAAAAAATCTGTTACTACAAGGCTAATGCCTAAAATCACACAGGCACTAAAATCAGTATAGACATGTTCAACGAAAGGAGGTGCTTCCATTCAACAGCAGACTTTCAAAACGTATTCCAGATTTTCTTCCTTGCTACATCACATTAATGAAATACATCGAATCGAAAACCTGTGCAGCTCTAACCATAAATGTAAACACCACTCGTTTTTTTACCTACGATAGGCGATTAAGCAAACTCGAAAGGTCTCTCATTTGAACGATGAGCGCTACAACATAATTACAGAAGGTACAAGACGCACACAAGTAGTCATAGGTGTGCGTGCAGCAACGAAGCCAAATTCGAGCTCTTGTCTCCGACCCAGCAATACCAGAATTTTGAGCCAAGCATTTGAGTGGACAATAAAACATTTCAGGCTGTGAGTAGTTCAACAGTGAGGTTCACCCTCAACAAGCGGCACCGACGAGCGTATATTAGGAATTCACGGATTTCTGATTTCTGCCACACAAGGACATTTATTCTTGACCTGTATAGTAAAGCCAAAATGCACTAAATAGTAAATACGTTTTACTGACATCTTCACGAAGCTACAACGCCTGAAGAACGAGAAATTTTGCGAAAAAAAAGTTATCACTCAAATTGTTGATGATTCGCACTAAATTTGGGTTTTCACTGATCATCTCTAAAATGGAATAGCTATAAAAACGAGTAGAGTAGAGAAATTCTTCGACAGAAAACTGGAAACGTTATGAATCATACGATATAAATAAAATCTTTCTTTAAATTAAAGAGAGTATAGATAATTTTCATTCATTGTCTTTAATTTAAAGAAAGATTTTATTTATATCGTATGATTCATAACGTTTCCAGTTTTCTGTCGAAAAATTTCTCTACTCTACTCGTTTTTATAGCTATTCCATTTTAGAGATGATCAGTGAAAACCCAAATTTACTACGAATCATCAACAATTCGAGTGAAAACTTTTTTGGATAGTGACAAACGTTGGTCTGTCATCCACTAAGATTACACATATGGACATTACGGACGTTCTTGAGAGGGTCAGTAATTACATGAATATACACAATATGCCATATTTCACGTTTACGATGGTTTTACTGATTAAATGTTTTTACCATGCGCACACTACCAGAAAAACCCTACCTTATCAGGGACGCAGAATGAAATATTAATTAACTTTTTCTGAAGTTAAAATTCAGAAACAGTCAAGAAAATTTTTTCAATTATAAGAAAGAAATTCACACCTGGAATATGTAGAAAATCACGATCGCGTTTCCACGGGAGGAGGAGGGGGCACTAGTATTTCACAATCACAGAACCTCTTATTCCAAGTGACATTTATGTAAAGATGTAAAAAAGAAAACAATTAGTGGAACTACGTTCGACGTGCTTGTAATGTTGGAAATTCAGAAATTCTAATATAGTCAGTACAATAGCGTCAGCTTCACAATACACACCTTCAAAGAATATTATAGTCATTCAGAGCATCATGACCCTTTAGAGTATTACTGAGTTACATAAAGCAAAATTTCCCTCACTGTAAGCGTGTTCCGCAGGGTCAGTGAAAAGCAGCAGCAAATAAAAAGAGTAAAGAACTTCACGACAATCGTTCATTTTCCGAAATGGTTTGACAACGGAAACACGAAACTATAGATACAATAGAATTCTTGGACAATTGGCAGTCACGATGGCAAGACTAGATAGTCGTTAACAACACGACTGTCAGCGACTCCGTGTTCTGTATACACTCTTCAGCTGTACGTGAGACAAAACAAATCCTCTCTTACTCGTACCCTTAAACTCTTTCCTTACGCCTGACGTAAATATGCCCTGATGAACGAACAAAATTGCGTACTTCAGTAACGAGCCACAACACACGCTGTCAAACAGTAGCCAATTTTTCTTACATAAAAAAAAGTGTTCATTAACACATACATGCACCCAAACGACAGTACGCTGACAGTACGCTGACAGTACGCTAACAGCCCGCAACATGTAATTCATTGAAAAACATCATCCAATGGCGTGTAGTGTTCAATCAGCAACATAGAAGTATTGAACTTAATCCTTCTCTAAGGAATTACATCAAACCCCTAAAAAAGAACTACATCCCTCAAATGCTGTTAACATATGTGAGACTTTGTGGTGACTGTAGGCTTCTCAGTATCCAAACGGGCGAACAACACGCATACCTAGACACAAGTTCAAACATATAACTGCATCACTCAATTCCTTATATTTTATTATTCATATGAACTCACAAAACTACTGAGATCTTAAAAACCCAATGTTTGACATAGCGATAATTGAGTGACCCAATATCACATCACAGTTTTATCATAGAACTAAAAACGAAATTCTGCTTGTCTTCGACAAGAGCGTACATATCACTGAACAGAAAATAAACCTTAGCAACCTTTAAATATCAAGACTCGAGGTTGCCACGTGAGTGCCACACGATAATTTGCAGATTGCTGCAATGCAAATGATACAAAAGACAAAGAATAGCAACCGAAAATAGATCACCGAGGAAAACTTCTCGATTTAGAAACTTAACAATCCCTATTTTGCTCCCACACTATGATATACAAGGTCATTTCAATTTACACTGAACACAATTTTTTCAAATTCTATCCCTGAAATAACGTTTCAATAAATAATAATTATTATGCTACAGAAGACGGGTATACACAAATATGGATAATTAAACTGAAAAATTACAACAAACTTAAGTTATTTTGACAGCTGTACAGATTATACAGTTCATGAACTCTGAGTTCAAAAGGTATTTCAAAAAGGGCAACACTTAAAAATAGAATCTCATGTGAACCTTTGCAGATACACCTGCATAGGAGTGATTCTCCACACTCGCTCGCTGGGACAATTGTGGTTCTATTAGACTCCTCTCCTTCCCCCTTCTTCTCTTTCCATCACTACAACGACAAAATCACCGTTCACGATTTCGAACTCAAATCTGGCAAGTTATTCAATAGCTACTGTAATATTCAACTACTGATAGATACTACGTACTTTCCAAGTTGTATAAAAAACAAACAACTTACAAGCTCATCAGTTCTTACCCTATAAATACATACAGTTGAACACCGCTGGGTATAACACTACTGAAAAGCGTTCTACCGTTCGCGTGCGTTTCTACAGTTTTGTACTTTTGAGAAGCTTTTCTAGCGATCACTTGTTTTCAGTTGGCTGCTCTGCCCTATTACATTAATTTTTTCCCCCAAGGCATTTTGAGCAGAGTTTTACATTTTCCTGACGTTTCAAAAGTTTTCGAATCTTCAAACCTTGCCATTTACTTTTATGGTGTTTAGAAAGCACTATATTGGAACGGAGATCACCGACCATTCACATTATTATCAGGGACAGGTGACTCGAAACCTAGAAACGTATCAGAGCTTTTGGCACTCTTCGACTGCGCGATTTCTGGGGGCGACGGCAAGTCTACACCTTCGTCCATGGTTTCTAAGCTTCCATTCTTTGCTAAAGAGCCGGCTGAATCAACCTGCATTACGGACTTTGAGGAAAAATTGGAGAGGCGTTCACTGCTGAGAACATCATTCAAGTCTAAGTGGAGTTTTTTGGGTGGAGGTTCACCTCCTTCCGGAGATTCTCTGCCACTTTTACCAGGCGCGTCTGTTGAATGATCGCTGTCCGTGTGCGGACCTTCTCTACATTTAGATTTGTAAGATGGCTTCAAAGTGATCACGTAAGACGGCGGAGCTTCAATTACCTCACCTGACGAGTAATCGATAACAATTCCATCGTCTTTGGCAGGATCAGCGACAGTATTAACCTCGACGGGATCAGTCATGACATTTTCCTTTTCATCCTCCCGTTGCCTTTTCCCTGGAGATCGGTAAACAGGCCCAAAACTGCCATTTTTATGCGAGAAAATGTTCATTTTTTCCTGAACTTTAGGTTCCGGTTGTCCTTCTGTGACCAACTCCACGCTGAAAAGATCTTGCTGATCATGCCTTATGTAGCCCTCAGGAATGACATACTTAAAAGGCTTAAAGTGCACTTTGGTGTGATCTTTGATGAAGTTCGGCTGGGAAGCAATATAGTCACAGAAGTTACATTTATAGAGACCTTTTCCTCCGTTGGCGATGTGCCGTAAGCTGTGGCTGTCGACAGCATCACGTCGCACGTTCGCGTAAGGACAATATTGACAATAGAATACACGCTTGCTGTCGTCCTCCTTTGTTTTGGAGTCCAGGCCTTTCTTGTTCTGGATCAAGATATGCTGACGCTCAGCTGTTGTGAGATCCACTTGTGAAGACTCAGTGACGCTTGTTTCTCTTGATGAAGAACTATTAGTTGTGCTCTCTTCAATCTGATGAATTATTGGCTCATATCGAGCATCACTCTCTTCTGGAGCTGCCTTTCCCGTCTTTTTGCTCTCAACACGCTCGTTATATTTATGTCTATTGATGTGCATGTTGAAATTAGCGAAGAATTTAACCGAGTAGTCACATATACGACACTTGTACTTGTGATCCGCACCGTGCAAATTTGCATGGACGTTATACTGATCTATCTTCTCAAAGGCGGACGGACAAAGTTTGCACTTGTATCGCTTCTCCCTAGTTTTGCCAGACATTTTATCAACGTGAAGAGGATAATGCATGTCAGGATCGCCTAAACGCTTCGCTTCGTTTTCTTGGTCTTTGCAGGGCCGCTGGTATGATTTCTGGGACTTAACTGGAGAATCCTCCGGTTTCGACGTCTTAGGAGTAAGCTGCTGTTGCTCCATCTGGGTCTTATGCCGCAAAAGATCCACACCAGACAATGGGACCTGTTCCTCCACATAGTACTTAAATTGCTTCTTTGGTAGACTAGGCGTGCTACAACTACTACTAATGCTACTAGGAGATCCGATACTGGTCGACACTTTCCTAGCACTACTTTGGGATTTCAAACCAGTAAACTTCATTTTAATAGGTGGCTGTAAAACATTACCAGAAGCGTTAGTTTCTCCAGGATCATTGGGTTGAACAGTACAAGATAATTCATTGCTTGTGCTAGACTCAGAACGCTCTTCTTCCTTCTCTGTTGACTCATGTTCTTCATTTTTCTGTAATTTATCTTCCTCTTTCTCCGATTTCTTCTCACACTCCTGATGCAGCGAAACGTGCTGGTTGAGCGCATCCTGAGTTTTGGCAGCGTAAGTGCAACGATCACACTTGAAAGGGTTGTTCGCGCCGTGGAGAGACTGATGATACTGAAGGGTGATCTGTTTGCTAAAGGTTGAGGGACATAAAGAACACCTGAAACGAGTGACACCAGAAGGGTCTTTGGACACAGCAGCGGCTTCCTTTGATTTGACTTCAGCCGAATGACCGGGACTTGCAGTGGCTGGGATCGACAGTCCCGGCACAGGAGGATATAAAGCTGCACTCTTGTACTGCGTCAGGAGATTACGAGTATTTTCCTGGTATTCGGAAGAATGCACGCGTACGTGGGCAGACAGATGAGGCTCCTGGCGAGCACCATAGTCACATTTTTCGCATACGAAGGTCTGATTAAACTTTGCTCCGTGAAAGCGCGTGTGGATTAGAATCTCCTTCTCGACAAAAAATCGCGCAGGACAGAGCTGGCAACAATAAATCATTTTTTCGTCTTTAACTGCAACTTGCTGTTGTTGTTTCTCAACAATTTTTTCGGCCTTGTTGGCTTCCTTGGCCTTATGAAGCAATGAGTTCATCATAGCCTGCGACTTCAACCGATGGATCTGCTCTTCATCAGACTTCGCTGGGTCAACAAATGCATGAATTTTGCCAGCAGTTCCTTCATGGACTTTAACGTGAGCGGTGATGATGTTAACGTTTACGGATACATAACTACAATAGGGACATTTAATTGCTCCTTCTGGTAAAGTAGAATTAGCATCGCTGGGAAAATGCATTTTCTCATGATCTTGAACGTTAGTTTTCCTCAAGTTGACATGCGGACACCATCGACATTTGAACATCTTGAAGAAGCGCTCACCTTTTGATGTCCAAACCATAGGAACATCGAGAAGCTTTACCGTTGCAGACTCCAAAAGCACAGGCAAAAAATCCATCACCGACAAGCGAGAGGCACCTTTGCAGACCTCCATACTGCTGCCAATGCTGTCTCCACTGCCGTTGATGGGGGTGATGGTGAGGGATGGAGAAGGGCTGTCACTCCGATCCCGAGGAAGTTCGGGATTAGGTCCATTCGATCCAAATAGTTTTTCGAGAGTTTCAGGAGGCAGCCCGTGTACCCGAATGTGTTGTGCCAGTAAGTGTCTGCGGGTCACATTGTAGGAACACTGTGGACACTTGAACGCAAGACCTCGAGGTCGGTGGAACTGACGGTGATGAAGAACTTTTGTGCGGTTGTGGCTTTCGAACGGACAGGCCCCACACTGGTACAAGGCAGACGTATCTGACTGAATTGGAAAGAGAGAACAGTGAGCATATAGTACACAAAACAATGAATATATAGTATGTATACATACATTCACTCACTTTACGATAGATTTTGTGCTGTACAAAACTTTACGACAAATGCTAAACACAACTTCAAATAGTAATCTTTCGAAAACAATGCTTCATATATTTTAAAATGTTCTAAAAACGACACTCTAAGCGTACTTTGAACTGACGTAATCAACCTCTAAACAATAAATGAAAAATTTGTGGAGAGAACTGAAACAAAGTGAAATCAGAAGAGATTTTACTAATTTAAGCAGCTTAATGGGATTATTTAGTGAAGAATTGTATGAAACCAGCCCGCACGCCAGCGACAAGTTCGTAGGAGACCAAATAATAAAATTTAATCAGTAAATGTATTCAAACTTTTACGTCGTATTTTTGTACTTTCTCGCTTATAATTTTTCGTAATTAGTTTATTAAAATTCTGATAGTCGCATTGAAATTATAACACTATTCTGTATGAGGTGGAAAATTTTCATTAATCTGCCTCAAATAATTATTTAACTATGTTTTTCATTATGTTTTCTAAACATTTGCAAGGCACTGTATATGAACGAATGGATGGAAGTTGCCATTAAGAGTAGTAGAAAATGACAAACACAAATCGTTCTATACAAAAATGAGACAGTTATCAATATATTTGTACAAAAAAAGGAAAATGAGCAAAGGAAAAATACGATGCACATACGACACACGGAAGAAAATCACAATCGTTATCGGGTATTTGTAAGACATGTCAAGCAAGCGAGACAGCTTAGCATCAGAAAAACTGAAGAAGATCCTTTCAGGCCATCTAGAGACACAAGTATGAGACTCCTAACTTTTTTTAGCAAGCACTACGCTGTAACTAACCTGGCCACCATGAACAGCAATGCTAACGACAAATATGAATAATTTGTTGTATTTTATGTAGCTTAATATAATATACGCGGTGTGGTGTTCAATTATTAAATAAATAATTTAAAATGCACGATACAAGCAAGAAAAGCAAGATATTTTGAAGGTTTTTAACAAAAATACGCCTACGGTAGCTTTGAACTAATGAAAAAAACATCATAATTAAGAGCAAGGGAAGGAAGACTTTGAAAAATAGTATTACCCCAGTACGTGACTGCTGTTGTTCTTGGTGCTGTTCTTGCTGTCGCTGCTGCTGAAGTTGCTGTTGCTGTTGTCGAGGTACGCTGTCCACAGAAGTTCTTAAAGAACTCGGTACTTGAACTCCATGCACCACAAGATGTTCGAACAGTTCCCTGGGGAAGAAGTGGAACATTACTTGTGTGTTAAATAAGACTACGAGATCCCAGTAACTCAAAGCTCCATTGTTCAGCAGTACGTACTCAGAATGAAGCTCTTTCAAATATTTGAATCAAGGATAAAAATTAGTATAGGCAATTTGTGAAGAAATAGTGGGTCCCTCGTCGTCAGTTCATCTGACGAAGAATGAATGGAAAATACAATATGAATTATATATATATATGAAATTACTTTTAATATTTGGTATACTAATTGAAGATGGAGTACATGGTCACAAATATCTATTATGGATTTGTAATAATGAATAATGATACGTGATCAAATAAATGATAAATAAAACACTATACACTTAATTGAAACAAAAATGACAGTGAAATATATTGTATAATTTTCTTTTAGTTGTACAAGGTTATGTGAGTAACCTGTTACTGCAGTCAATGATGTGCCCAACATCCACCACAAAAACACATCTCTACTTTAAAGCTCATCCTTCAAAAGGCAGAAATCCACATTTCAACGAGGTGATATATAGATAATATATCAAAATCGTAATCTCACAATTGAAATTGTAAAATCCGTAGCTTCATTCCCCAATTAACTGAAATCATCAGAAGATACAGAAAATTTCCAAGCCCAGAGATTTCAACTCCAGCCGAGTAGTGATCTCTCTACTCAAGCAGCTTCCAAAACCTCGAGATATTTGCAATCCATAAAATTACTCAATCCTCTTCTTTGGGTACCTCCCTTTCTTCGCTTTTCTTTCTCTGAATACACTCATAAATTTGATTTCAGTGAATTGTTTATGAACTCGAGTGAACAGAGAACTGTTCTAATCAAATATTTGTTTTGTGCTGCAATTCATGGAAAGATTACAGATCCTTCTGTACACTTCCACTACATGCCCTGATCTACTGCTAACACCACATACCAAAGTATACTGTTTACAGCAGTTCACAATCAACTATGTCGGTAGACAACACATTTTAGGAAATATCGTAGCATTTACGGTGACACAAGCACAGCAGCTCTATTTGTTCCTGTTGACCACGGCACTACACTGACCAGTACTACTATATACTTCATAATTACATTTCTCTAATTATAACTTTGTCCAGGAAACCAGACTACAACGCAACTCACACCATAAATTTGATCTAGATTAATAAATAAATGAATTTAATCTTATAAATTTAAATATGAGCGCAAATTATGAAATACAGTAATGCTTTTAGGTTGTCACGTTGCCTTTTCCATCAAAACTCGAATAAAATGAAACAGTGAAATGCCTGCAAGAAAAGAAAACGTCAAAATCGATAGTGCCTAAATATCACATCAACTCAACAGTGCTCTAACATCACCACATCAACTAACAGTGCTCTAACATCACCACATCAACTAACAGTGCTCTAACATCACATCAACTCAACAGTGCTTTAACATCACATCAACTCAACAGTGCTTTAACATCACATCAACTCAACAGTGCTTTAACATCACATCAACTCAACAGTGCTCTAACATCACATCAACTCAACAGTGCTCTAACATCACATCAACTCAACAGTGCTCTAACAT